>JAVTVY010023368.1:0-91218 GCA_036873755.1 Hanleya hanleyi
CAGAATCTTGGGACAACAAGCCATGTAGTTGTTATAGTATTTTGAAAATCAATTCATCTGTAATCACAAATTCGGTAGACTATGGAAGTGGACAGTAGGTGATCACACTTCAGAAGCGCCGCACGGGTAGGAGTACGTGGTGCGGCCGTTTTCAGGGGCATAGCTCTGCAGGGTCAAAGTTCGCACATTTGGACCACGTGGTGCTTTTCGCCGCGGGAGTAGAGACGACCTGCTTCATATTTCTTTATCTATCTGAACAAATTACAATCAGTACATTTTGTAAACATTTAACTATACGGGTTTCCGAGCCATTCTGTCAGTCATCCAACTTTATTCACAGGCAAACATGTACGGACGATTAAAGTTTAACGGCAGCAGTGGGCAGTCCACTGGCACTACGGTAGTCCAAACTTCGTTCACTCCGTTCGGTTCATTTCGTTTCGGTTATTTTGTTTCGGTCAAACTCCGTTCATATTCTGGTCATAATTCGTTCAAACTTCGTTCCGGTTTAAAATTTTTGCGGTCATATTTTAATAACTGAACCGAAACGAACCAAACGAGTGTAAACATTAACGCAATTGCCTCTGTATTCACATGTCACGTAAACGATTATAATTTGGAGATAACAACATGACGTCCCGATGTCGTCCCAATGCTGTCCCGATGTTGTCCCGATGTCGTCCTTGTAACAAGACCGGGACAAAACCGGGACAAGATCAGGACAAGAATCGGGTTATCATCATGTTAACATCGTGACAGAATCGGGTTGTCATGATGTTAACATCATGTCATCCCAGTATTGAGTTCATTTCTTTCACGTACTGTATATAATTTGAGGGTCAATAATTAAAATGAATGTGGGAGTTGCATTTTTATGTGTAAAACTTAATCGTTTTCTTCATATTCGTATACAATAGGTTTCAATTTGATAATTAATAATGAATAATTATAGCATCTAGCATGTGCATTTAAAAAATCAAGGTCTTGTTAAACAACCAATCAAGTGACAGTGGCCTTATTGATAGATTAAAAAGGGACAAAGACAGCAAAGTCTTTTGATTGGATGATATTTGGTTTACATGGCGATGATAACTAAAGTCAGATAGCTCCTCACACCGGCACCATCTATTTCCCGTGTTATAAGCATGGAATGTCAGAAGCAAATTGTAGATCAGTACAGACTTTGTCGACAATGATTTTCTTTATATTTTGTACTATATAGGAGCTTTACTGAATAATAAATGTTATTTTATAAACACCAGGGATTGGGGAAACATAAGTTTTTACCACGAAAGACACAGGGCAGCAAATATTATGGGCCTATTTTACTTTTTACCCCTCGGCCAAAATTTGGCCGAAGGGTATTGTCGTCGTCATGTACGTCTGTTCGTCTGTCCGTCCGTCCGTCACACCTTTCTCGTTACCAAGATATCTTCAGAACGACTTACCCTAGGCACACCAAACTTGCAGTGCACATCCGTATGCGCGTGATGCAGAACCCTATTGAATCTGGACCTGATTGGTTGGAAACTTTGGCGGCCATCTTTAATTTATGCGAAACCATCACAGCTTTCTCGTTACCAAGATATCTTCAGAACGACTTATCCTAGGCACACCAAACTTGCAGTGCACATCCGTATGCGCGTGACGCAGAACCCTATTGAATCTGGACCTGATTGGTTGGAAACTTTGGTGGCCATATTTAATTTATGCGAAATCATTAATCTTGTGTATCTTAGGTACCATTTCACTGTTCCGTGTGTGAACTTGGTATAGATCATCGATGCATCAAAAAACTTCAAAGGAATGACCAAACCAGTTTCCCTGATTCGGTGGAAACCTTGGCGGCCATCTTTAATTTATGCAAAATCTTTAATGATATATATCTTTGATACCATTCAAGTGTTTTATACGAAACTTGGTATACAGCATCGATGTATCAAGAGACCTGCAATGTATAACCACATCAGTTCCTCTGAGTGGCAGGAAGGATGGGCGGCCATCTTTAATTTATGCGAAATCATTAATGATCTCTATCTCTGATATCGTTCGAGTGCTCGATGTAAAATTTGGCATATATCATCGATGCATCAATAGACTTACGATAAATGGCAGTTCTGGTGTTTCTGATTGGGCGGAAACCTTGTTGGCCATCTTTAATTTATGCAAAATCTTTGATGATGTATATCTTTTATACCATTTCAGTGTTCTATATGAAACTTGGTATACAGCATCCATGTATCAAGACACTTGCAATGAATAACCACATCAGTTTCTCTGAGTGGTGGGAAGGATGGGCGGCCATCTTTAATTGATGCGAAATCATTAATGATCTCTATCTCTGATAATTTTCAAATGCTCTATGACAAAATTTGGTCGATGCAGACTTATGTAATGAATACCGACTTCTCTGATTGGACATAAACCTTAGAGGCCATTTCTAATGGCAAATTTTTTCATAATCTGTATATTTGTCACTTGACTGCTTGGTGTTCCTGAAGTCTTGCTTCAAATTGAATACATTATGAATGGCTGGCGCCCAGAGCCGAGGGGTTTTCAGATGCGCAGCTTCGTATTGGCTTTTGAAAAAGTTGCCAGTCTACTGTGAAAACTTACCTGGTAAAAGACTGGCGACTGGCATCTAATTAAATGCATCAGTGCTGGAGATATTATGAACAGAGAAATGCTCCTGGAATTGATCGATATATCTGAATCATATCTGTGTTGAACGAATATTATCATGGTTTCTAGAGAGTAAATATTTATCTGATACAAGTTAAAATATATGAGGTGATGAATTTTACATATACCGTACACCTGTCGCACCCTCGCTGCAAAGTTGGACAAGCCAGATGTGTGACCTTGATCTGCTGATAGCTGTGTTTGAACACAGAAACTCAGGTCTCATTTCTAGATATTAAATCAGTGACATGTAATATGGGAAGCATTTTTTTTAGGTGTGGTTTTAATGAAATAGTTGGCTCACTTAGCATATGGTAAATCCCTCTAATAATTCAGGGCTGTTCCATTTGAAAAGTTATGGGAGGGGCGGAAGGCAGCTTTGAATTATACCCCATCACCCATAGAAATTTTATTGGCCTTCCCAATGTTACATGGATTGAAGGGAATTTCCTCCTATGACCCATAGAATAATATATTGAGTACCTTCCTTCCCTCCCATACCTTTTTAAATGGAACAGCCCTCAGTCACAGGAAGTGAAATTTTCTGCTATAAATTCCAGGGGTGATCCAATTTATTAGAACAGGAAGTTGAAAAAATGGTTCAAAATATTGCTTATAATCCATTATTTCTTTGTTATTTCAATGATTTTAAAGGGTGATCAAATTTATTAGAACATCTTGAATTTTGCCCCCAATTTGGGAGCAATTCTATTTTGATAGGGGGATTGAATTATTGAAGGGATTACCATACCATGCATGTAAACATGTTTCCATATTGTTTCCAGATATAGTCTTTTTGTCAAGAACAGAGTGCTCTCTCTTGGACCATTTACCAACATAGATAGCCCTCATTCCACTCCATGTATCTTGTTAACCAGGGCTCAATAGTATACCATGCAGGTTGATATATTTCACCTCATTCCCAGAGTGATCTCCCTTTGACCATGCCCATCGTAGATATTCCTCATATCAGTCTTCACCTGTAGTTAGCAAGTGAATATTCATTTGTATTGATGTCTCACATATTCTTGACCTATAGTTATATGCTTATATGTGTATTTTCAACAATGTCTTTTGACTTTCCAGATGATGGAAAAATATTTGTAGGCAGTGGTGTTGGTGATCCATTCGGACCGAGGTGTCATAAAGGTAATTTACCTATTCAATATATCTAAAACGTAGGAGTAGAAACTATGGTTAGGAGTACTTGTAAACAGAAATCATTTTTCTGGTCCTATTCCCCTACCTTATTTCTAACATTCCTGGTTGGTGCCGTCAAATGTAAAGCCTTACATTTCTCTTCGTTTTGATTTCAGTCTCCTGTCAAAAACATCTGTACAGTTTCTAGCTAATTCAGTTCTGTTCTACTATATTCCAGACCCATTTGGTTGACATGTACAGTTTGAAATACCTGATTGTATGTTTATTGTATTCTCATTGGTTGTATCTGGTCATGTGGCTGTAGGTGATATAATGGGTTGTGGTATCCTGTTCCCACGGGATTATAACAGTGACGTGGACAGTGATGGATCGTCGGCAGCTAGCCCAGATTACCCTAACGTGGAGGAGTTACTTCTAGAGGACTACCACACGTCAGACTCAGACGATGACGAGTACTGGGGGGAAGGGAACTGGGCCAAACCTGTCGCTGAATATGGTGCCAAAGTAAAGGTGAGATATTTAGTATGCTTCCTTTGTTGTCTTGGGCAAGTAGGCAGGTGGTATTTCGACCCCTGAAGTATCATTGAAAGCAACTTGCTTGAAGAATTGCTGATTTGAGAAGGATTCCAGTTTCCATGGTGAAAATAAAAAAGAACATTCGCTGGTAAACTATCTATCAGGCATATTGTTTGGACAGTTCAAGATAATTCTGATATCATACCTCTTGTCTGGACAGTCCAAGATAATTCTGATATCCTGCCTATTGTCAGAACAGTCAAAAATAATTCTGATATCATGCCTATTGTCTGGACAGTTCAAGATAACTCTGGTATCATACTAACCTATTGTCTGGACAGTCCAAGATAATTCTGATATCATATTTTCTGGACAGTCCAAGATAATTCTTGTATCATGCCTATTGTCCGGACAGTCCGAGATAATTCTGATATCATGCCCATTATTACGCTCATACTATTCAGCTTGTATCACTGACGTCCCTACTCTCCTTGTTCCCCCGCTGATTCACATCATCTAGTTCGCGCCTCTTGGTCGTAAGGGGGCGCTTTATCTGGATACCCAATCGATGTGCCGTAATAGCTCGGAGGTAACCAGATTCCTCATACTAACCACGATTGGCTAACTACCTCACGTGATCGAGATTACGCCACTCTCACATTCTAAACAGTCATGCCTAATAGTGAGATCATGACTCTCACGTAATGTGGGAGCCATGCCAATATTTTGACATCGACAACCCCTCTTACCGCATCTCTCAAAGGAACTTTTCCCCGACTTTATTAACAGTCAACATTCAATTCAAAATCTGAAACAATTGAACGGTGTTTTTACGTTACCAATGTAGGCAGCTTGATCTCCTTATATACTCATGATGATAAAGCGTGGTCTTGTCAGTGGGATATTAACAACATTTATAGGGAATTGTTTGTTAATTATTTGAAGGTATCGGTGATCAAATGTTTGCAATCAATTGACGAACCTTACAAAACAATGGAGGAAGTCTGGTCAAATCTGGTCACTCTTAACTCAGAAATTAAAGTAATTAAAGTCCGTTTATTGTTAGTTTTGCCGTTAACGACATATGAACGTTTGAAGAGGGAGACAACTCATATTGCTTTAATTCACAGTTGATTGTGAACAAATAGTTCAAGAGTTTCTCGCGTTTTCCCACACAGTTATCACTCATTAGATGTCATATACGCTGGGTAATTTATTGCTGTTACTGAGAGACTAATCTTGGCAGCTTAACGCCGTAAATTTGATTTAATGGTAACTGGCCGAAAGACCTCTCACCCACCGAGAGAAAAGGTGGCGGATGCCCGATGTTGGTTGCCATGATAAACAAAGCGAAACAAGACTCTTCCGTAAGAGCGATATTCATTGGTCATTGGTGGTTGACCTGTGCAGAGCGCCCCCTTACGGCCAAGAGGCACGAAATAGGCGATGTGAATCAGCGGGAGAACAAGGAGAGCAGGGACGTCAGTGATGCAAGCTGTTTATCAGCGTAGCCCATTATCGGGACAGTCCAAGATAATTCTGATATCATGCCTATTATCGGACAGTCCAAGATAATTCTTGTATCATGCCTTTTGTCATGTTTGTCCGGACAGTTCAAGATAATTGTGATATCATGCCTATTGTCCGGACAGTCCAACATAATTCTGATATCCTGCCTATTATCTGGACAGTCCAAGATAATTCTGATATCATTCCTATTGTCCAGACAGTCCCAGATATTTCTGATATCAGGCCTATTGTCTAGATAGTCCAAGAAAATTCAGATATCATGCATATTGTCTGGACAGTCCAAGCTAATTCTGATATCATTCCTATTGTCCAGACAGTCCAAGATAATTCTGATATCATACCTATTGTCCAGACAGTCCAAGATAATTCTGATGTCATACCTATTGTCCAGACAATCCAAGATAATTCTGATATCATGCCTATTGTCTGGACAGTCCAAGATAATTCTAATATCATGCCTGTTGTCCAGAGAGTCCAATATAATTCTGATATCGTGTGTGTCATGTTAGTGATGAATCCACAGCAGGTTGCAATCATCTACCTTACATATACATGTTCTCATTTGACTGACACAGAATTATCATAAATTCAACTTTTCATATGTTGGTAGAATAGAAAAAAATAATTGGATTATGTAGTTACCTCAATCTCTTTCAAGAATTTTTGTTTGCTTGTTTTATTGCTAAATAAATTAGATAGTTGCTTTACAATGGTGTGTTATACAAATTTTATTTCCTCGTTGACAGATATTCTTCACGAGAAATGGTAAAACCATTGGCCAAAAAGAAATCCGAATGCCCAAGGGAGGCTTCTATCCGACCGTCGGGATGTTGAGTAGCGACGAGAAAGTCCGGGTGGATTTACGTCCTTTGACTGGTTGATGTATGCATCCGTTGTTGTCTGTCTGTCTGTGTGCGAGTATGTGTGTGTCGCATATATGGTTATGGTTGGTTGTACAGCTTCACAAACTCAGTATATACATGTAGCATATATTGTTGTAAATTACTGATATTAACCGAATGGAGATGTTTACAGAAGTAGACAGATACTGACATGAGTGCAGGAGCTAGCTCTAATTTATCAGTATTTTAAACTGTAGAAATGTCGAGACTTTTAATTTGAATGGTGTTGAAAGGCAGTCTGTCTGATATAGAATATTGTAATTGTAGATGGCTTCAGTATCGATTGAGTACTCTTGGTTTACTCCTTGGTAGAAATATGTATTAAGATTGTGAGTTAAGTTTATGAATATTCAGGGTTTTTTTTAAGTATTTATCCTTTCACAATTTAGTTTTTGATTGATAGGAATTAAATTTGGTGGAAATCAACATTTGCTGAATCAGGTCAGAGATGTTATGTATGACTTTTACTCCTATTTCTGACCATCCCCTACCCTGGGAATGAAAGTTCCTGATTTCTATAGTTGACCTTATTGAGGTGCCCTGGTCATGAGCTGATGTATCTACATGTATGTGAAGTCATTTCTAGTTCTGAATAAGTCAAACAAATTTCACTGGCACACTCGCCACATATATGTTGATTGCCTAACCATCCCGCAGTCATTTTTGACAAAGAAGCTGAGCGAATACATAGTTGAACCTACCTACTGTCATGACTGTTGATTTGAGTTTGTGTCTTTTGTGCCAGAACAGGAAGCAGGATATCAAAAAACATTGTTGTTTTGGAAATTAGGGTCGTCTGATAAGTTATTTCCCCTCTAACCATGTCATGGCATCATGTGACATCGTATTGGCCAATCAGAAGCAAGGTTGAATTTTCTGCGTTGATTGAAAGGACACCTGATGTTGTTTAGTTCAATTGTGAAAAATTTTCAATCTGATGTTGGGTATCCTGGATGAATCTGGAAAGTTTTGGGAGTTTGAGATTATAAAATGGAGGCCTGGAAATCCTTGGAAATGGAGATTAAGAGGGAAGCAAAGATAAAAATTAGAACACGCTGACACCATATCTCAGGAAGAGCAAATAATTTTTGCCGGCAAGGAGATGGCTAGTTACAGTCAATCCTGTTTCCCTGTAAAGGTAGCATATTCCGCTTAACAGTATGTGCCCAAAATGTTTGACATAACTTAAGAGGTGGCCCGTTGCAGGCCCTGTCAATTCCTAAATCCAGTCATAGTGACAGATTATCAGATCACTAGCATGACTATAGAGCTGTACATTACACTCAACTCTTCCAATCACAAGCTTCATGTTTGAAATATTCTCCGCCCCCTTACTTATTTTCAAGATATTACAGACCTTCGAACAACTCATATATTTCCTTAATTCCTAATTTTTTAAAAAAAAATTCTATATTTTCTTGTATGTAGACCGAGACCTTATATTTCCTATATTTTGACTATTTCCCATGAAAACTTTCACCAATGCTTGAAATAGGTCGAGCTGGCATCCAGGAAACACTTTCAGCAAAATAAAAACACATTAAACAGTTTAAATCTCTTTGTTGAATCAAGTAGCAGATATACGTCTCCTGAATCACTACCACTATGATCACATTTAGTGAGAATAATTTGATTAACTACAAGTAAACTACCAAGTTTGGAACCTACAATATAGTAGTGATCCTATATTTTAATAACACAATTTCTATATTTCTTCTACATTTTTTCAAATTTCCTCCTTTATTTCACTGTGAGCCACTTAAAGACCTGGATATAGCTCACATCCCCTCCCCCTTCTGCATCCATCTGAAATAAGCCGAGCGGTTTATGGCGCTTCGCTGGTGATCGCTAGCCTCACACCGCTGAACTGGCATGGGTTCAATCCCACTGGTGCATGTGAAACAGTTTGCCAGTTACTTGCTTACCGGCAGTGGTTCTCGCCGGGTTCTCAGTCTTCCTTCACCAATCAAACTGGCAGTCACCATATGAGTGAAATAACCTTGAGTGTGACATTAAACCAAATCCCCCATCAGAAATATTCTGAATTATTGCACTGGATAGAATAGGGTTGATTGAGTAATTGCTATTCAGAACATGTTCTGCCTTTAGTCCGCTTAAATTGTCCATTAATTGCTGTTTATTGTGACAGAGTTTGCACATAATCTCTTTGTTTACTGCATCTCATATGAAAATCCAGAATAAAAACCATGATTACAAATAGTTAGATGCAATTTGTAATGTGGTGAAGTGGAGACAGACAAATTATAACCTCATATAGTCAGAAAAAAATGCCAAGTTTTGATTCTTTGTGAAGTCTAAACAATTTTTTAACAATATCTATGTTTGTTCATTTGTTATGCCTGTCCATTTTGTTATTGCTTGGTTAGATATTCACCGAATAGTAGCAATAGACTTTGTTCATAGTGTACACTTGTATATTTTATACATATTAAAACTTATTTTGTAAATTTTAGTTTGTAAAGTTAAGCCACTGTATATTTTGTAGATGTGCCATTTTAATACCAAATAATGGTAAATCATTGTTATCATGTCTAATAACATTTGTACAATGATGTACAGCCAAGTTTTTTTTATACCAGAGTATTCAGGTTTGAACATGTGTATGGTCTGGGTTGTTGAATTTGTCTATTTGAAGGTGTTAAACTTGTCTGTAGAGGTCTAAACTTGTCTGTAGAGGTCTTGAACTTAGCTACTGAGATGTTGAGCACATCAATGGAGGTGTTTAACTTGTCCATGGAGGTGTTGTTACAGATTAATTCTGTTGATCATGTCCATAGATATCAGATATTACTGTCTGTCTCGCATTACAAGGGAACAAAATTTTCGGCAATGTATCAGAGCCAATTTTTCTCAAAGCACTGAAATCCTCAAAGTGCAAATGTATCTATATGTAATTTGTGCATTTTTATCCTGAAATTTCAAGGAAATCTATTCAGAATCAAAAGAAAATCTCCAATACCTCGCATCTCATCTCAAAGCACAATGACGTTGGGCTTGCAGTGTTGTTACATTGTGACTGGCGACCCGTGACTGGCTGCTTTTATGTCATAATTTAACATGTAAAAGTGCCAAAGCGAAATTCGTTTCGATGAATTTGATCCAAGTATTATTGGATTTTCATGAAATTTTAGGATAAAAATGCACTGTCAGATAATGTCCAGATGTGCGAAGTTTCACTTCCCTGAGAAAAACGTGTTCCCTCGTAAATGTGAGACAGACAGTAGAATACATTCAATTGTACTGGTAATGTACGTATATCTAACATGTCTAATGCTATCCCTCTAATAATCGAAACACTTCATTTCATTTCGATCAAAAATGTCTTCTATCTGACGTCTGAAAAATATGTCTTCAGCCGTGTGGAACTGTAAATGCCAGTTTCCTATTGTATTCTCTGATCCATTCCCATTTGTATTCTCCAATCAGGGGTGCATATTGTAATGTTTCAACATGCACATGACGTGGTGAAAATTAGCCTCTGTTAGGGTAGATCCTAGAGGTAATAATTCAATCACCCTGTTGAAAGTTATTATTAAAATTTAAGACAAAAATCAATCCGTCATGCTAAGGGCTGTTCCATTTGAAAATATGTACCCCCCCAGGAAGGGGGGAAAAAAAGTAATATATTGGTGGGTGGGGTTGTCCAGAATGGAAATCTCTTGGTGGTCCCTCCAGGTAATAAATTACTTCTCTTGGTGATTGTTTAAGCCTGTAAAAATATTGCTTCTATGGGTGGGCCCTTTTTTACCAATATGCACTTTGTTATTTGGAAAGGGATTCCTTTTTAATGGAAATTGATGTAAAAATTCGCAGAAAACGAGCTTTATCCGGTCCTTGACAATCTTCGTTGCACTCTGACGACTTCCAGCTGTTTGGAGTAGTCTCCCTTGAAAACAAAGAACGGGTGCGGGCCGAGTGGTCTCCCTTTACTCCTTTTGGATATTTCCTTAGTTTTCTGTTCGGCCTTGAAAATTCAGGGTAAAATGGCGGACTGGGATTGCAAATCTGTTGGCGAATGGTTGAGGTGGCAGGGCCAAACCTTCGAAGGCGAGACATTATTTTATTCAATATGTATTCAACGAACGCGAAATACTAATCACTTGCAAATATGTCTTGTAACGGCGTTCTTGAAAATATTAACGGTACATCGTGACACCACGTGGTCCTGGGCAAATCCAAAGGGGAAATGTGACGATAGGCCTGTATCAATGAATACTCACGTCGACTGTTTATGTTTACATTTTGAACAATAGCCGTGCGTTAGCTGGCTGGCAAATATGGGTGGGTGCCTTTTCCCTTCCAAATAAAAAATGTGGGTGGGGGGGGCTGCTATGATGAAAAAAAAAAATGCTTCTCTCCCAGGTTGTACTGGACATTTATTTGCTGGGCTTGGTGGAGGCAAGGAGAATTAATTTGCATATATTGGTGGTTGGGGTGTACAAAGTTTCCCTTCCTGGGGGGGGTACATCTTTTTAAATGGAACAGCCCTAATTAATTTTTGTCACCCTATAAAATCTTTAAAATAATGAAGAAATAATGGCTTACCTGCATTACGCTGGAAATACTGTTAACTTCCTGTTTTTATATCATGGGTATTACACTTTGTGTGATTGGATTATTACAAGATTTACCATAATATCGTCTCCGTGAACCCAGGTAATGAGACGTCAAGTGCTGACTCACTCACCCTGGTGACTAGTTATCTCCTCTGTATGTCGATACGATAGACAGGTTATGGCTGACGAAAACATCGGCATCCTTTGATGGAAATATATGCACTCTTCACACCGGAGAACAATTTGGCTTCAATATGTGCTACCACCGCAGGTCAGGGTAAGAATAGGCCTCGGCTCCTCGGGCAGCTTGTCATAAGAGGTGACTGAGTTATGTTAAAAGGAATAGGACCCTACCCGTGTGGTTTCCGGGTGTGAAAAGTGATAGGAACCAACGTCGTGATATGACTGAAATAGTGCTGAAAGCGACGTTAAACCATATTCACTCACTCAATTGTTCAATATGTGCTACTTGCGGAAGTTTGCATTTTCTTCTTCAGTTTCAGTTTTGCAGTACCAATTTTGTTGCCTTGAAATATGGCATTATTTGAGAAAATTCTATTCGATGTGTAAGTATAAAATTCAAAGTATCAAGTTCTGATAATTTGACAATGTCGAAGTTTGTATTCAACGTATCATTAATAGGGGAAAAGTGGTCAGTCTGTAAACTAGGGCCAAGCAGTGTGTACATATTTGCAAGTACTGTGCATTTTTGTGTGCGAGATATTTTGTGACCATATTTGAGAAATTGTTAGCACAGTTTTGCGTGAAAATAATTTGTAGCCAACTCCACCAGAAGTTAAATTATTGTGAGAATCGAGAATTTCAGCTTGCCTGTACATATGTTACCATTCAAGGAGGTCAGTAAGAACAGCTCTAACATTTATCATTCCATTCATTTTCATCTATGCTGGCCATTTGGGGAAAATACACATCAAACTACAGCTCAAGTGGAGCTTGCAAACATGGTATGTTTGGTACCAGTATAGTGCCATAGTATTGTTTATACAAGGATTCTGAACGATGCTCTATGTAGATAAAACATACATCTGACTGTCAATGGTATTGAGGGACTTCACAGAAATGAGGTTAATCAAGTTCTAAAGAGTGACAGAAGACTGAGTTTTCATCAAAATGAGGTACAAGAAATTTGGGGGACGATTTTCTATTACCTTAATTCAGACAGCATGATGTTTGTGTTTGGGGAAAAATAACCCTATTAAATATTAAGTCCAAGATAAGTATAGCAAGACTAGACATTTTGTTGGTAAATTGTTCTCTGGATGCATGTTTATGACAATATTTGGCTGTTGATACAAAATTTTTAATTATTTTCAGGGATTGATTTGATTTAATATCAAATCTGCAGCTCATTTTATTAATACTCGTCGGGTTACCATGCATGTACATGTATGTGATTACCATCTGTGTGGTTACCACACATAGTTATCAGTTGTGTGATAATGTATAGATACAACTGGAAGGCAATTGTGCAAGCCCTCAGTAAGTTGTCACAATACCATAGATGTAAGTGTGATAATTCACCGGACACGTGTGGTTCACTAAAAACTGGCCACCCTCTGTTTATATGCCCGTCAAAAGATGAGGTAATATATCACGATAAAAAATTTCGTTCCTCAGTAAATCTAACTTCTCTTGTCTGCTGTTCTGAATAAAAGCATTCGTAACAAACTTTTAGTGTACCTTGTCCATGGGATGAAGAAGCACTCTGTCCTGTTTGAGGTCGGAATCTCAAAGGTCAATGTCACTTGGGCTAGAAAATCCGCAAAATAATGTAACTTCTCCAGTTTCAGGTTAATGATTGGTACTAAACTTTGGATATACCTTGACCATTGGGCAAAAAAGAACCGTGTTTTATTTTGCGATTAAAAGTCAGGGTCAAAATAACAGTTGCGGGTTATGAATTGGTTCAAAACTTGGGTAGACTTTGGTCATTTTCACGCTATTTAGGTTAAAAGATCAAGATCACCACAGAAAATATGGGGGAAAATATAATTTTGTGTTTCGAATGATTTAGTGAGCCATAGTATGTTGAGCAGGATGATGAACTTAAATCTGTGATGTTGCGACAATGTCAGTTTGTACATTCATAAATGTACATATTATGCCAATTTGTTGTGATATTCAAACCTTCCGTGCAACATTAATTGAACTCATTTTATATATGAAATATGTATGCTATGTTTGGGGATATGCTTCAAATTGTTTTGAAATGTTATGAAAACATTGAGAGTGTTATTACATCTGAAGTTGGACAACTAGTCTTGAAAAAATTTGCTATAACTATGCATCGGAATTTCACATCTATTGAAATGTTTCAATGTTATTTGACTGATAAATTTACATGTTGTATGTATTAGGTGGTACATTCATCAAAACTAATGTACAACCGTGAAAATTGGATTGGATATTTTCCGATACATGTGTGAATCGTGTTCATATCTTTGAAATTACTTGTAGTACCGTTTATAAAGGGTGATTCTGTATTGCTCGTGTCTCGGGTGTTTGCTGGAGTTAGTTTGTGATGTTTCTCAGAATGTGACCCAGTACGTTGTGAAAAAGAAATGGAAGATGTGATGTGACGATTGTTAAATATAAGCTTATAGACCTAGACTTCGGCTCACTGTACAGTTTGTCTAACATGACCATGGTGATAAGCTTTATATCAGCATGAAAGATATAGGTTACTAATGTCTCTGTGTAAGTATTAATGTGTTCTGCTGAAGAGAGTTGTGATTCAAACATTTTGTATTACATCCTGAACTTTCGTACACCCACTTGAGTAGAAATGGCAACTGGGACACCTTGCAGAACTTTGAACTCTGGGTTAAAATGTGTATGGAATACAAATTTACATGGTGTGATTCATTCTAGCTAGTGTACGTGGGGTAGGTGCATTTAAGGTAATCTCTCTGATAATTCAACCCCCTATCAAAATTCAATCACCCCCAATTTTGGGAACTTTATGCAATCGGCTGTTCTAATATATTTGATCACCCTCTAAAATCAGTGGAATAGTCCAGAAATAATAGCTGCATGATTTTGAGCAATTTTGTATACTTCCTGTTCTAATAAATTTGATCACCCTCTAATTTTATAGTAGAATATGACACTTCCTGTGATTGAATTATTAGAGGGTTTACCATAATTCTACACTTCGGCAGGCCATGCAGCTCACACTGGCCATTTCAGTCATGGTCTCGTACAAAAGTTTACTATGTCATGTGAACCCTACCTGTTTTGACCAACCAAGATGGTCCATACCTGTAATGCATTTTCTCCCTCTCCCCCTCAATCCCCAAAGGGGTGGATCAAATACAAACACCAAATTTTCTTTAGATTCTAGATACAGTGTGTGGTTTTCTAAGACTTATACTAGCACTATATGCAGGCCTGCAAGTCATTCCTATGTTTTCCTATATTTTACTCAAAATCACCTATATTTCGAATATTTTCCCATGAAAATTTTCACCAGTGCTCTGAAATGAGTCAAATTGGCATTAGGAAATACATAATTTAGGAAAAAAAATGTTTTACCCCGCTTCGCTTAACAAATACGAAAAAATAATTTGATTTGACCAGAAAACTACCTAGTTTGGAACATACAATATAGTAGTAACCTGTTTTACTCCTTTATTTTCTGTATTTTATTAAGACAATTTCTATATTTCTCCTATATTTTGGCAAATTTCCTCCTATATTTTCACTGTGGGCAACTTGCAAGCCTGTATATATTAATGTATCTTGACAATAACTTTCAAATTCAGTTTTACATATTCTGGAAGGATTCTCTTCATTTGGAGAGTTGTTGAATGTGTCTAATGAGAAATGTGAGCTTGCCATATCTACGAAGCTGTTCGTGAATATCAGTGGGTGTCCTTCCTGTTGATCATGGGAGAATGTGGGGCCGCCCGGTTTGTCACATGGTGGCCCGTATCAAATCTATTGTACCATCAATGAGATTCATAGGCTGGCGATTTTCATTGGCATAATGATATTCATTGGAAAAAGGAGTCTCATTGGAATATCAATGAGATTCATGATATTCAATTGAGGTTCATTAATTTTTCAATAAGGTTCCCCGCCATTTGATGATATGGTGGATATGTTCTGCCAAATATAGTTTGCTGTTGGTAAACACTCATCATTGTGGTTAATCAGACGCTGAAGATACTACAACTTCATTTCTACCTGAATGTATATCATTTGAGAAAAAGCGACAATAAATTTTATTTTGCTTTCAACATAACCCATTTGTTACTGGTGGTGTTTGAGACCCTTTGCCATGTTTGCTCAGTTGGCAAGAACACAAATCTTCAATGGATGGACTTCTAATAATAATGAGTGATCGCTCATGGATTTGTTAAATTCCTACAGAGCCATAACCTGATTAATATTGTCTGAACTAACTAGTCTGTAACCAATCACACAGACTCTGTCATTGTTAGTTTATAGATCTGACCATGTCAGTTGTTAAAGCCAGGCTACAGAGCTGTAACCAGTCAGCTGTCAGTGTTGGCTAGCATAACCAATCACACTCACCAGAGCTGTAAAGTCACATTGTCAGTGGTAGTTTTCTAATAGCTTGGCAACACACCACTGATAGCCATGATACAGATTGGCAATCTGTCACTGGTATCTAGTCTATAGAGTGGCAACGTGTTGCTGATAGCTAGTCTAAAGAGCTGTAGCCCGTCCCACTATCACGGTTAACTAGTCTATAGAGGCAACATTTCACTAACAGAGAGAGATAATAAGGTTTAATGTCGTGTTAAGCTAGTCTATAGAGCTCTAACCCATCACATTATCACTGGGCACTACTTTATAGGGATGTAACCGGTCACACCATCACTGGCTGCTATTATACGGCTGTAACCTGTCACACAATCATGGAGCTGTAACCTTTCACTATCACTGGTTACTACTCTATAGGGCTATAAATTGTCCGTCACAGAAATGTGACTTGTCACTACCTCTGGTTGCTACTCTAGCGCTGTAACCGGTCACACAATCACTGGCTGCTATTATACGGCTGTAACCGGTCACACAATCACTGGCTGCTATTATACGGCTGTAACCGGTCACACAATCACTGGCTGCCATTATACGGCTGTAACAGGTCACACAATCATGGAACTGTAACCGGTCACTATCACTGGTCACCACTCTATAGGGCTGTCTACTACTCTATAGGGCTGTAACCTGTCACACAATGACTCTTCTACAGGACTGAAACCTGTCTAGTTTATAGGGCTGTAAGCTGCCGCTATAAATGGCTGCTACTCTATAGGGCCGGAACCCATCCCTCACTGCCTGCTACTGGTCACTATAGGGCTGTAACCTGTCATACAATCACTGGTCACTAGTCTATAGGACTGTAACCTGTTACACAACCACTGGTCACTAGGGATGGAACCCGTCACACACCAATGGTCACTACTCTATAAAGCTGTAACCCGTCACTATCACTGGCCGCTAGTCTATAGGGCTGTAAACTGTCGCTCTCACTGCCTCCTACTCTATAGGGATGTAATCCATCACTAGCACTGGCCACTACTCCGGAGTGCTGTAACCCGTCACTCACTGCCTGCTACTCTATATGACTGTAACCTGTCACACAACCACCTAGCTGTAAGCCATCACTGTCACTGACCGCTACGCTATAGGGATGTAACCTGTCGCACAATCACTGGTCAATACTCTATAGGGCTGTAACCTTTTCACTATCACCGACCACTACCTCATATGGCTGTAACCGGTCACACAATCACTGGTCACTAGTCTGTAAAGATGTAACCTGTCACACAATCACCGAGCTGTAACCCATCGCTATCACTGGCCACTACTCAATAGGGCTGTAACCTGTCACACAATCACTGGTCACTAGTCTGTAGAGATGTAACCTGTCACACTATCACCGAGCTGTAACCCATCGCTATCACTGGCCACTACTCAATAGGGCTGTAACCTGTCGCACAATCACTGAGCTGTAACCCATCGCTATCACTGGCCACTACTCAATAGGGCTGTAACCTGTCACACAATCACTGGTCACTAGTCTGTAGAGATGTAACCCATCGCTATCACTGGCCACTACTCAATAGGGCTGTAACTTGTCACACAATCACCGAGCTGTAACCCATCGCTATCACTGGCCACTACTCAATAGGGCTGTAACCTGTCCCACAATCACTGAGCTGTAACCCGTCAATATCACTGGCCATTACTCAATAGGGCTGTAACCCGTCGCTATCACTAGCCAATACTCTACAGGGCTGTAACCTCTCACTATCACTGGCTGCTACTCCTTAGTGCTTGTAACCAGGCACTATCACTGGCCACTACTCGACAAGGCTGTAACCTGTCACTATCAGTGGTTGCTATTCTATAGTGTAACCCATCGCACTATCACTGGCCGCTACTCTATAGGGCTGTAACCAGACACACAATCAGTGGCCACTAGTCGTTTAGGGCTGTAACCGGTCACTTTCACTGGCCTCTACTCTATAGGGCTGTAACCCTTTCACTGGCTGCTAGTCTTTAGGGTTGTAAACTGTTAATATGAATGGCCGCTACTCAAAAGGGCTGTAACCCATCGTACTATCACCGACTCATCTATAGGGCTGTAATTACCCATCACACAATCACCAAGCTGTAAACCCGGCACTGTCGCTGGCCACTAGTCTATAGGGCTGTAACCTGTCACTACCTGCTACTCTATAGAGCTGTAACCTGTCACACAATCACTGAGCTGTAACCAGTCACTATCACTGGCCGCTACTTGATAGGGCTGTAACCTGTCACTATCACTGGCCACTACTCCTTAGTGCTGTAACCTGTCACTATCACTGGCTGCTACTCTATAGGGTTGTAACCTGTCACACAATCACTGAGCTGTAACCTGTCACAGAATCAATGGTCACTACTATAGGATTGTAACCTGTCGCGATCATTGGCCACCACTAGTGCTGTAACCTGTCACTTTACTCTACAGGGCTGTAACCTGTCACACAATCACTGGCCGCTACTCCTTAGAGCTAACCCGTCGATATCTCTGGCCACTACTCTATAGGGCTGTAACCGATCACACAATCACTGAGCTGTAACCATTCTGCTCTAAAGAACTGTAACCTGTCGCTATCAGTAGCCGCTACTTTACAGGACTGTAACCTGTCACACATTCACGGAGCTGTAACCCATCATTATCACTGGCTGCTACGCTATAGGGATGTAACCTGTCACACAATCACTGGTCACTACTCGATAGGGCTGTAACCTGTTACACAATCACTGGTCACTACTCTATAGGGCTGTAACCTTTTCACTGTCACTGGTCATTAGTCAATAGGGCTGTAACCTGTCTCTATCACTGGGTGCTGCTCTATAGGGCTGTAACCCATCATCCTATCACTGACAACTTTAAAGGCCTTTACCCAGTCACACAATCACCGACCTGTAACCGATCACTATCAATGGCCGCTAGTCTACAAGACTGTAACCTGTCACTCTCACTGCCTGCTACTCTATAGGGCTGTAATCTGTCACACAATCACAGAGCTGTAAAGGGTCGCACTATCACTGGCCGCTACGTCTTAGGGATGTAACCCGTCACACAATCACAAAGCTGTAATCTGTCACAATCACTGGCCGCTATTCAATAGGACTGTAACCTGTCACTATCACTGGCCACTACTCTCTAGTGTAACCCGTCGCACTATCACTGGCCACTACCCCTTAGTGCTGTAACCTGTCACAATCGCTGGCCGCTACTCTAAAAGGGCTGTGACCTGTCACACAATCGAGATGTAACCCGTCACTATCACTGGCTGCTACTCTGAGGCTGTAACCTGTCACACACTCACTGCTCACTATCCCTGCATGCTGCACTATAGGGCTGTAACCTGGCACACAATCACCAGAAGCTACTCTATAGGGCTGTAACCTGTCGTCATGGTCAAACAATCACTTGCTGCTAGAATATAGGGCTCTAAACCATCACAGCTCTAACCCACACAATTATCACTGGTCGCTAGTCTTATCATGCTCATAGAGCTGTCACAATGTCACTGCTCACTTTCACAAATACATTCACATATTTTTTAGAGCTTCTCAGGCCTTGTTTTTCGTCAAAATTTACGGGAATCCAAATAGATCTTGCAACTTAGCTCTATGGGAATCCAATGCTATCATTTCTATACAGATTGCTAATATTTTACGGGAATCTGTTGGATTCCCGCAAATTATTATGTGGGAGTGCTGAGGGGAATCGGATTCCCGTGGAAAAACAAGCCCTGCTTCTCCAGTTCACTTTAAAATGGGTGCTTACAGTTTCTCATTTGATATGTACACCATGTAAATACTGCAGTCCACAAGTTTTCTTATTCGCTCACAACAAGTGAGAGGATGATGGGGCCATAATTAAGACATTTAGATATGAAAGGATTGATCATCTTGTCCGACAGTTTTCCGTAAAAAAAAAAAAAAATAAGGAAAAACATGCTACAAAATGTATGAAGTGATTATTTTATACATTGATTTATTGACTGAAATGTACACAATATACAATATATCTCATCTGCAATAATTTGGAGATTTTCTATACTTCGGCATGTAGATGCAGAGTCTACCGATTGGGAGTTCTATCGAGTCTAAAAACCTGCAATGGTAGAGATGGCAGACTCTGTGAATTCAGCTTGGGTACCGGTACTTTTCTTTTCATCTCAGCCTATCCAGATGTACATGTACAATTAAGTTGGCATTAAATAAATGCACATGTCTCAATATAGCCTGCATGTTACTCACTGTTACCGACATCAGTGACTGATCCAACTAACTTGATGCCATATATCACAACCCAGACATAAACCCATAATATTACTGTTATAAATACTTCCAACATAATCTGTAAAAGTTTGAATAATTATCATCACAAGCATGACATGCTTTCATGTCAACTGGAAAAAATGAAAATGGGGAACAAAAATAGATTACCGAAGCCGACCGTCACAAAAGTATTTGGGAATTTATATTACTGAACTACCATATGTCTCTTGTTGTTTAATGTTATGCGAGTACGAGATGTATCTAAGACATTTGAAATATGGGAATATTTTTCAGTCTGATGCCCGATCAAGCCATTCTGTACCTGATGCACTCTCCATAAACCTTTACCGATAAACTAGAAATAAAACAATAATTTTGTTTAATTGTGTAAACATGAGGGTTGTAATATCTGTATTGCATGCATGATGAGGACATAGACTTATCACAATGACAACTGGGTCAGAACAAAACTCACACAGACCCTACATGTCACTGATTATCTGTATTTCCATTTTGTCAACAAAGCATTCCAATAAATGTGATCACTCCTTTATTATGGTGGGGAAGTTCACTTCCTGTGATTGAATTATTGAAATATTTACCATGATCCAATAAGACAATGAACTCATTGCTACAAGGACTGATGACAAGGCTATCGAATGAGGCTGAATGAGCATCATCACTTTATCTAATACAGATTTTTAAGTGTATTCAGATAGGCGACATGCGGATAAAAGAATCACTGAATTTCTAATTGAGCAGCGTGCTCATAAAATAACTTTAATATGAGGGATGGATGCCTTGGTGTAAATTATGCAGCTGTTAATATTTTTCCATTGATGGACTGAATGTACATTGCACTTATCATAAAATGTAGTTGTCTCGCTTGCAACAAGTTGCACTTCCTCATACAAAATTTGTCGCCATCCTGCATGTCCTGGGCACAAGTTCAACCTAATTCAACTCACTGATAAACATTGGGAAATGCAAAGGAAATGACATTGAAATGGGATAGACTGTGTATTTACATATATTTCTTGGTAAAATATACAGTATCAGTAGGTCAAGTAACCATATGGGAATACTACATTTCACATGTACATCTTACACTGGCTATGGTACCTTGTTCCTGCTGTTGTAGAAAATAGAAAATCACTAAAACAAGTCAATTTTCTGTAGGGTACTTTTACTCCAACAATGTAAGAGTTACCTAAAGCAGTACAATTGGTGGACACATGGTCCTTTGCTCGACACACGACTTTTAGAAATTCGAATGCGTTATGGGATGGCCTCACATCAAATCATGATACTCAATACATTCAACATTGTAATGGCTGATTATAGCATTCGGACAGGTCACATCCCTGTTTATCATGTGTATGTTTCAAGATCCCATCAAGGTTTGATTGGTTGAATGTCAAAATTATCACCTGAACCAATCAAATTACCTCTTTCAGGGTTAATCCCACGATGCAATCGGAATTTCTGAAAAGATTATATTTGTCTTCCTATCTTCGTTAATATTCTTTTAATATGTGGACAAGCACTGCTATTTATATTCTATTATATGGTATATTTTTTTACAACAGGTTCATCATAGTTCACATATTATATTATATACAATCAAATTTGCGATTTGGTCATCTCATATGCTCTTTTTATCTTTGTCTCTCACACACACACAAACATGCACGCTCAGACAGACAGACGCTCATCTCGCGCTATCATAATATCTCCACAAGCTATCACATTTACAGACCAGATTCAAAATGAACAAATATCAAGATTATGAATTAATAATAACAGGGTAGCCTGCTTCATTCAGTGGATTCCCACAACAGGCACATCTAGCAATGTCATTTGCAGCAGGATAGTATGGAAAGACTATTATATATACATGAACATTTACAGTGACAATATACCATATACTAGCATAACATTAACTAAACCATCAGTAAAGGACCATTCATCTGCAACACAACACTTCAGGGGTGGGGCAAGAGAAACTGCCAGATGTGTTATGATTTACTGTTAAAGAGTTGTAAAAGTCATTACAGGGTGGGTATATAAAGGAACCGGTATGCATTTTTGGTACGTAATAAACAGATGGCCCCCGATGGTATATTTTGATACCTTACTACTGTGTCTGGCATGCCATTCTGTCCCATTGAGAAACAAGCGTTCTGAGAACCCCAATATCTCGCCTTGCGGGGTCATCCGCCAAAGGTGCAGCAGTATTGAAAGCATACATGTAGAGCAAACAATAAGGTCTGGAATAGGTGATGTGGTACAGACAATAATGTCTGGAATAGATTATCTGGTACAGACAATAACATCAGTCCCATGAAGGATTACTGGCAAAACTTAATCCCATGTAGGATGGATAGGTCAGTGCTGTCGGATTACTGGTACATGGTTCAGTCCCATGTGAGATTACTGCTGGATAGGCCAGTCCTGTGTAGGATTACCACTGGGTGGACCAGTCCCATGTTATTACTGATGGATAGTCACCTGTGGGATTACTGCTGGATAGTCCAGTCCCAAGTGGGATTACTGCTGGATAGTCTAGTCCCAAGTGGGATTACTGCTGGATAGGCCAGTCCTGTCTTGGATTACTGCTGGATAGAGGAGTCTCGTATGGGATTAATGCTGGATAGGACAGTCCCGTGTGGGATTACTGCTGCATAGGCAGTCCCGTGTGGGATTACTGCTGCATACGGCAATCCTGTGTGGGATTATGGCTGAGGAGGCCAGTCCCGTGTGGGATTACTGCTGGATAGGCTAAACCTGTGTGGGATTACTGCTGCAAATTGCAATCCAGTGTCATATTACATCTGGATAGGTCAGTCCCATGAGAGATTACTGCTGCATAAGCCAGTCCTGTGTGGAATTACTGCTGGATAGGCCAGTCCCATGTTGGATTACTTCAGGATAGGCCAGTCCAGTCTGGGATTACTGCTGGATATGTCAATCCCGTGTGGCATTACTGCTGGATAGGCCAGACAGTGCCATTGGGATTACTGCTGGATAGGTCAGTCCTGTGTGAGATTACTGCTGAATAGGCCAGTCCCAAATTGGATTACTGCTGGATAGACCAGTTCGGTCTGGGATTACTGCTGGATAGTTGATTTCCGTTTGGGATTACAGCTGGATAGGTCAGTCCCGTATGGCAATACTGCTGGATAGGCTAATGCCATTTGGGATTACTGCTGGATAGGTCAGTCCCGTGTGGGATTACTGCGGGAGAGCTGTGACCTAGGAAAACATGAAACATGTCCACCAAGTTTTATAATCATCCCACGAAAGGTTCAACAAACTTTCCATGTACAGATCTACCTGTAAATTTTTGCCCAACAAAAACCTTATCAATGGAAAGATACAAAGTCTAAACTGCAATAATTAGGAAAAAATTTCATATTTAATGTCATATTTCTTAAATAGCACATGCACATCTTTGAATCACATTGAACTTGGGTAGCAAGTGTCAAACTCATCCAACATGTCCAATGAAAGCTGACAGCTTCAGAAAACTTTCCGTGTACATGTATATACATGTGTGCATTATTATTGGCAGATTAAGACAAAACCCTCAAAATTTGAACAAAGATTAATATTTCATCTCCTAAATATCACAGGTACATCTTTTAATCATAAGAAACATGTGTACCAAGTTTCATAATCATCCAATGACAGCTGACAACTGGAGCAAAGTTACCATGTAGATGTATATGTATACATGCAGAGGCCTACATGTACAATTTACCTAAACAAAAAACTCTTCATTTGCCATAATTTTGAGAAAAATTAATATTTCTTCTCAAAAATAGCACAGGTACATCCTCTTATCATAAGAAACATGTGTACCAAGTTTCATAATCATCCAATGACAGCTGACAACTGGAGCAAACTTACCATGTACATGTATATGTACAATTTACCTAAACAGAAAACTCTTCATTTGCCATAATTTTGAGAAAAATTAATATTTCTTGTCAAAAATAGCACAGGTACATCCTCTTATCATAAGAAACATGTGTACCAAGTTTCATAATCACCCAACGACAGCTGACAACTGCAAGAAACTTTCCAAGTACAGATGTACATGTGCACTTCAGCTAAACGCAAAACTCATTCATAGGGATTTTAACATTAGAGTACCCCAGGGGTAGTACCCCCAGGTGGCATACCCACCCCCCATATTTTTTATATTTTTTCTAATTTTTCTAGATTTTTTTTTAACTTGCTAAACCAAAAACCCATTAATTTCCAGGCAGGGGACACCGACACCGACGACGACATCCTCTTTCCCCCTCTCATAATATCTCCCCTTTACTTCGTAAGGCGAGATAAAAACGGCATTTATCTACATCTCGATACCAATACTGCCTTCTGTGGAGTTTTGAAGATATATGCATAAAGATGTCTAAAAAAGCATTGACACAGGGGATGAGGGAGGGAAGCTTTTGATACCAGAATTGCTCTTCAATCAAAAGTTAAAATGTGGAGACAATCTGTAAGATGCATGCATAACTCAAACTACAAATGGTGTAAGTCTGAGATGAAGAACTGCATTTGAAGAATTTGTTAGAGACTAACTATTGCAGGCTGTCATCTTGATAGAATTCGACAAAGATATGGGACCCCTGACAATATGGACACAGGCAATTATATTAATATGGACAGAAACGAGCATATTAATATGGACACAGGCAAGCATACTCTCGGACACTAGTCTCTTACAGATGCACATGTTTGATAGGCTACATGCTACAGCCTGTGCAGATACCCTGCAACTGATCAAGAGACCCCGGGAAAGAAGGAGGTTGAAAAGGGGGGGGGGAGAAAAATATGAGGCAACAAGATCCCAAGAATTATGTTCGAAATAAGCAAGGAAAGCTCACTATCATGGCTATGCCATTTAAGTTTTACATGTAGATCTTGAAAGCAGAATGAAAATATTTAGGATTATTATATTAATTGATTCCACAGTGATAGCTTTAAACCTTCATCTATAAGGTCTCCACCATATGTATATGATACATAAGTAAGCTCCTTAACTGAAACACCACACATACTGCACAAAGTGATCGAGCAAAATGTATAAATAC
The DNA here is from genome assembly GCA_036873755.1 of Hanleya hanleyi. Lineage (NCBI taxonomy): Eukaryota > Metazoa > Mollusca > Polyplacophora > Lepidopleurida > Hanleyidae > Hanleya > Hanleya hanleyi. The sequence goes on from JAVTVY010023368.1 coordinate 25,318, forward strand.
TGGAATGAACCAATTTTCATAAGGATTAAATAAATAACAGTTAAACAGGTCTCCAAGCATGCCAAGCAGACCTGAATTTTAAATCTAAAATCCACTGCTGGCCAAACATATGTATAATAACTGATACGATTTCTGCATTGAGCTGTTCACGGGTAATTTAATATAGTTTCAAGCACACAAATACAGTGTATACTAGTCATAAAATCTGAACTTCAGTTTCAATATACAAGTGAAAATGGTCAGGTAGTGGGAAATGTGTTGATTGAATTTCTGTCAACATCGTTTATACTATTCATTGTGGCGGCTTATCAAAATTGGTTAATTTGTACAAAAAAAAGATCACTGTCCCACGGGTTGTCAATACATGGTTTAATACCACATGAATGCATTTTTTTTTTCAGTACGGTACAGACTGATCTTCTACATGTATATGACCTTGACCTTCAAAAGCTTTCATTAAGTTTTCCATGACCTGCCTTTCCTGTGAATCGGTCACTGAATTGCAGTGTCTTCTCCATGTTCTCGAGTTAACTCCTGTTCGCCGAGTGCCAAAAATGAAGACGACATGATCTAAATGTGCTATGTATAGATGGAGTCTGACCGCACTGTTACCACGAGTGGCGGGAATTATACAGACACGTCGATGACGACACGGACGATCTCTCACCAAATGTCACTGATCACCGTGATCGCCGGTGTCGTTTTCCTCCGAGCCTCCCCTTTCTTTTGATTCCGTCGGGGACTGGGGTTGAAATGAGGGCAGCTTCTCTTGTAACTGGGCCTGGATGCTCTTTCTCACTTTCTCAGCTTTACGGAAGATTGTGATTTCCTGTCGAGATGAAATCATAGATCATATAGGAGTGAGTGAGGGAATATGATTTAACGTCGCTTTCAACTATATTTCAGTCATATCACGACGTTGGGTCCTATTCCTTTTCACACCCGGGAACAACATGGGTGGGGTCCTACTCCTGTTTACGCCCGGGAACCCCACAGATGCCTCTTACGACAAGCTGTCTGAGAAGCCGAGGCCTATTCTTACCATGACCTGCGGTGTGCACAACAACATCCCAGGTCAATCCCCGGAAGCCCCACGGGGCTAAATATAGAAGTTAATTTGAGTAGATATTTATGGAGTAGTCATATCACTAAACCATAAATGTCCTACATGTATGCTAGAAAGTCTTCTATGCTTGGAGGACATTGAATTTCTTTACTGGCTTGCATGCACTGTTGATATATTTAATAATTATTTTATCTTTTAATATTATAGTCCTTTGGAGTTTTTCTCAAAATTTCTAGTATTTCAGTAGCGAAACTTACTAATTTGAGGACTGAAATTGAGTCTTTGAGTAGATTTTCCACAGGTCTGATTACAAGTAACAGATGATACATGTAGTCTCGGGTCTACCGCCATTGTAAAATAGAATAGAACCGGCCAGGGTGCAAATAATGGTGGTTTAGGGAAGATTAGCTGTACCAGAGCTAATGGCGACATGGATAAATGGCAGTGTACCTGTTGTTTGAAGTACCTCCTCTCTTCCTCATCTACGAGGACAAGGTTCAGGTAATACCGAACTGAAAACTTCTTGTTGATGTCCCTCATCGTGGGCGTGAGCTCATAGCCACTGAGAAATAATCGGATTGGTATGGACTCTCCTGAAACATAAGATAATCTTCATAATAACAATACTGTAGTTGACATCACATCACAGTTTTCCTGTCAACGGAAGCCTGAAAAAAGGCAAAGGGGGGGGGGGGTTGTTAGAAATATAAGATGCTTACTTTCAGGCTTGCAATGTCCTCAGTATATTTTATATGTTTTTGATAAACGCTAAAATGGAAGTGTAAAACATCTGAACAACCGTGTTTCACAAATAAAGGGGAGTTCCATAACTGTAAATTGTTACACCTTTTCTGTTGTACATGTACATGCAAATCAAATGTTCTACTTTTTGCCCTTGGCCAATTTTGGTCCAAGGTTTACACTGGTCATGCTGGTATGGCTGCCTTTGCTAGCCTGGCTCGTATGAGAAGCAGTGGCAAGTAATGTCTATCACGAAAAAAAACCCCTGCTTTTGTCTTTAAACCAAAATGTGACAGATTGAAATTCCTGAAATGAAAACATTTTTTTAAACTTGGCCATGGCGTATTGTCATCATTCATGTAGGTCGGTCCGTCTCTGTTTTCTTGTTACCACCGTTTCTCTCAAGTAACTATTTCTAGGAGCACCAAACTCACATCCAGGGAGTAATCCAGGAAGGTTTTGGTACTGGTATATCGATATGGGTGCCCAAAGTCTCACCCCCAAATGAAAAGAATTTTTTTTTCCCAAAACAAGCCGTGCATTAAATTCAGTGAACAACATTAGCATAATGAGGAATCACAAATATATTTTTTTGCATCACTGTACATGTTCTAGCATATTTCCCAACATGAATATGTCTTTTCAACCTCGAGTTTGTTAAAGATGGCCTATCCCAAAAGTTTTTAAAACGGAGTAAAGCACTCTGGAAGAGGATGCTCAAACTGTATTCCGAGAGATTGCTTCATTCCTAGGTGTTTCGATAGAACCAGATAGAACTGCGACAGAATGAAATGTGAATGTGCCGCTTACAGGAACAAGAGAACTTATTCTCCTATGCAGTTTTGCTTCCACATTTGTTTTGTGTGCAGCAACAACAACAAATTCACATGCAACAACAATATCAAATACAACCGATGTCCATGAAAAAATCTTTGGACTAACCCGGACCTAACACATGACAAGTTTACTGAGCACAAGCCTACTGAAAATCAGTCGGATTGATTCATTTGTTCTGGGTCACAAGGTCAAACTGTCTTCATTTATCATCTTGTTACCACTACATAGAATGACTATGCTTTGCAGGCCTCGCATTTTCGCTGGATGTTAAGACAGATTCTGCACTTCCTCCCTGCAGAAATCCACATCAATCAGTTTTCCACAGATTGTTTAAACTTGATGGGGAACAAGCAGATTCTGATCATTTAATTTGTGGGAGTATTCACAGGAGTACTCCATACAATCAGATTTCCAGGGCTTGTTTTTCCACGGGAATCTGATTCCCATCGGCACTCCCGCAACAGATTCCCGTAAAATATTAACAATCTGTATAGAAATTATAGCATTGGATTCCCGTGGATTCCCATAGAGCTGGGTTGCGAGAATCTGTTTGGATTCCCGTGAACTTTGACGAAAAACAAGGCCTGGAATCCCATCAAAAAGCAAGCCCTACATGTACATATCTACGAGTAAACAACTTACGCATGTGGTTTTGAGAGTAGAAGCATATTGACAATCAGATAAAGTGACATATTTTCTGTGAAACTGGGTCTGTTTATCACCAACTGCTTGTTAGGTCACATTTCTTTTATAACTTTTAATAGTTTACGGATCCGCCGACATTCCTCTCTGGCAAACACGAAAATAAAATAAAATCAGCTTCTCAGAAAAAAAAAACACATTTTCCATGATTTCTCGCCGATATGTCCTCCCGCTGTCAAGAACAAAATGAACTAAATAAAGGCAGATTCACAGTATGTTATTTTTTTCAAAGTACCCACTGACTTGTTATTCCATTTGGAGAACCAAACAGAAAATATAAAACATCGAAATATTGCCTGCCATGGTCGAGAAATGTGGTGGTGTTGTGCTATCGCAGACTCTCACGATAGATCGCGCAAGTTTCGGTTACCATAGCGCCCCCTCTGTCTACCATCCAGGCAACAGCAAGCATGACCGTGGTTCTGTTTCAAAATTTTAGACGGACCTGAACTTCTCTTTAAAGGTTTTGTCGGTCCCGTATCGGAAGGGACGATCGAGGATCTTGTGAGCAATGAAATGGAACAAGATCTGTCACTGTTTAGTATCCTAAGTCTAAAGGCTGGAACATCATGGAAAGCGTGTACAGACATAGTGGCATATATTCAATGGAGAGAAACTCCAACGGAACAAAACTGATCCAGACCGTTATTACAATCTTAATGAAAGCTTGTGTGAAACACGGGCAAAGAGCATTTCCCCAGATAATTTTCCAACACATAATTTGGTGCTCATAGGGCTTTAGATGTCCCCAATTTGGACACCCTCCCTATTAGGGGTGGCAATTTTTTTAGGATGGGACAGATGGTGGGGTACATACCCCTGGAAGATGAGTAATCAGGACTCATCTCTGATAAAAGTGCCTCTGAGAAGGGATTTCTTCACCAATGGGCGAAACCCAGTGTGAGACAACACCAACTTTATTTTGCGTTTCATGGGCCAACCGACATTCAAAAATCGAATAAAAATAAAATTTCAAATTGCCACTTTTATATTTCCTACGAAAGTTTGAACATAAAGATTTTAACCTCCTTTTTATTCCTGATTGTATGAATTAGGCTGTTGTATTCTATCTGAAACAATGCCAGCAAATAAAAATGCCAAACAACAAAAAAATAAATACCTTTCACTATGATTTTTTCACTGTAAGTCAGCAAATTGTTGTTGTTGTAAAATGCTGCTAATACTACTTAGGCAATAACGACATTCAATGTACCCATATTTTGACAGTGATGCAGTATGTCAGGGCTAGGAAATGGAGGGTGTTTCAACGGGTGTAGGACAAAACCCCAGCGGACAAAACCCCAGTTGACAAAACCCCAGCGAACAAAACCCCAGTGGACAAAACACCAGCGGACAAAACCCCAATCGGCCAAACCCTCCAATTTTAACTTTTGTATGAAAAAATTATATTAGCCATACAACATAGATTTTATCTATATTTTTTTTATTAAATTAATGTCAATATTTACATGTTATGGTCAATATTTACACACAAAGATGTGACATTTCACATTTAGTTTTCTTTCCGCCTAGTAATCTATCTAAATCTAGTAAGTCTATCTAATGTAGTCTGATATTATGTCCAAGGCCTCTCATGGTTTCTTCCAATGTGTTACGACCGCTGTCCACGTCAACGCACAGATTGCGTAGTCTTTCCTGTAGGTTTTTTTGTAGCTCCCTGCACTCGTTTCTTCAACCTCTGTCCAACCGCATCATTTAAAGTTATATTAATGTTACTTTAAAGTTTTCAATCCATATAATTAGTCACCAAAGATAGAGCAGTCCGCTAATCCTCTACTGAGAAGATTAGCGGAGATTAGGGAAAAAAATGATTATCATTGGGGATTAATGAAAAAAAAAAATACTCAGAATTAAAAGCATATTTAGAAGTAAACACAAATTTATAAAAAAAATGAAGTGGTATTTTGCCTGGGATTTTGTCCACTTTTCCTGTTCTGGGGATTTTTGTGTTGGGGTTTTGTCCACTGGGGTTTTGTCCGCTGGTGTTTTGTCCGTTGGTGTTTTGTCCACTGGGGTTTTGTCCGTATCCCTGTTTCAACAGCTCAGCCAATACAGCATGGTTTAAGTTACTGTTGAAGCATGAGGCTGTTGGAACACATGCAAATTCGCTAGATTGTTCTGGAAGACAACCACAGCTACAACAAAATGACAATGTTTGATTTGAAGTGTATGTTGGCAGTTAACATGTGACAACATACAGTTTTTGACCTTGAGAAAATAGGTCAACATCAGTCATATTCATAGACTTCAGGTCCATCATCAGTTGCATATGTGGTATCAATTTAGAATGCCTAGCTATATTTCATGTTATATCATACTATACAGTATATAACTTTGAGAAAATAAGTTCAGTCAACTGGGATAGGCTTCTAGTCGGTCACCAATTGCACAATTATCATGAATTTGGAGAGCCTATCTTCACTCCTTTAAACATTATTGCTAATGCTAAATTTGACCTCGATAAAACAGGTGAAGGTCAGTCAATTTCATTAAGCTTTTGATCCATCACCAGCTGCATATGTGGTATGACAAGAAAGATGGGCCGACAGAGAGACAGATGAAAGAAAAATTCAGTTCATTTTGGGGCATCATTACATATTTTCAAATTCTAAATGTTTTGTAAAAATGCACCAGAACACATCACTCTACTTCAGTTATAGAGAGGAATAGCAACTCCGAGTAGGGATGCCAATTTCATTCTGTATATTTCGCTATTATAGCATCTTCAGCAGTGAACAAAGTTACAAACAGCTCCATACGCACAGTATATATACAAGGCATAATTTGATCTTAGACAATACGCATTTATGACTAGGTAAGCCAATAAATTATGTCGGTCACTCAGGTTGGACCGGTATTAAAATGAGTGTCATTTTCAGAAATTGTTAAATGTTAAACGATAACCTGACAGTGATCTACAAATGGTGTGATCCAGGTGATACAATACACACTCTACAAATGTTGTAACTCACATGGAAATATACAATTATGAAACATGCGAGTTACAGCACTTGTAGGTTTCCATAAGTTCTGATGTGGATTGCCAAGAAAATTATACCAATGTTATCTTAAAATGACAGTCCTTATCCAAACTTCATGACATGTAGAAATATTCAATGCAGGTACATACCCACTATATCACCATACTTTATTCATTTGCGTACAGTTTACTTAGTTCTTGCCAAATAAGCAGATTATATATTGTTTTCATCAATTAGAGAGTGTATTGTATCACCTGAATCACACCATTTGTAGATCGCTGTAAGGTTATTGCTTAATTTCTGAAAATGACACCATTTTAATATCCGTCCAACCGGACTTTACTGGCTTACCTATTCATGAATGTGTATTGGCTAAGATCACATTATGCCTTGTATATATACTGTGTGTATGGAGCTGTTTGTAACTTTGTTCACTGCTGAAGATGCTATAACTAATAGCGAAAAATATGGAATGAAATTGTCATCCCTACTCGGAGTTACTTTTCTTCTCTATTATTGGAAAATCATCAGTGGTTCCCAAGAATTACTTCAATTAGATATACATGTGAAAATTTCCCAAGTGGGATGTGCAATATAGCAGGTATGTAGAACTTCCACTTCAAACATCTTTCTACTTTTTCAGTTAAAAAAATAATTATCAACATTTGTAACTATGCGGTCAAAATGCAACGGTATGAGCAATTTCGCATCTCAAGTTTCAAAGGAATTCTGGGGACCTCCACATGAAAAAAAAAAAAAAATGAGCATTAACTGAGTAATAATTTGTGATTTTTGAAAATTGGCAAGAATGCATCCCCAGACATCTGGAAGCCCAGGGCTTCACAGCCACGGAGCCTAAAGAAATGCAACTGGTAACAGGATCAAATTATTATATCAGTACTAGAGAGAGAAATAGCACTGATTGTGGAAATGAATTGTTTACTTGGGGGTCCACTAGTCCACTTACATAGAGTACATTATGTAATAAGTCAACCATTACAATATAAGGCCTGAAAGGTGAAGCAGAATATCAGTGTTCTACAGTATTTCTATTTGACTAAACTGGCCTGACTTCAAGCTCACTTGAATCCTTTCAATTCTCCATACTGACCACACTGATGGCAGCCAGCATATTTTCTCTGACTACATTTTAGTTATGTGTGTAAGCAGGGTTGATGTAGATCCGAGATTTAGATATATTTAGCTGTCTATACCCTATGCCACATGATTATGCCAGCTCTAACAGCACCAATGTCCTTTCAATCCATTTTTGAACCATAATGTTAATAATGGTTAGTAATTGTAAAAAAGAATGTATAATGAGATATAAATCAAGCATTAGGTTGATGGGCTGCAAAATCCGTAAAATTTCAATCAAAAAAAAACAAACTTTCAGTCCTTTGAAATCCTTTGTCTGTCTGACAATAATAAACTTCATGAACAGATGGAATGCCAAGAAATTGTGACTGTCTATTTTACTGTCTATAGTGCCACGCAATGATGAACAATATCACAAAACTACATGATGAAGCAAAATCCTCAGATGTGGCCTGGGGAATGTAGATATTGGACTCTTAGTCATGAGAATTCAGATCTTTAAAAAAATGGCCATTTGGCTTAGGGCTGTTCCAGAAAAAAGTACATGGGGGGGGACAGAAGGCACTTTATATATTTACGTATGGGTCGTGGGGTAGAAGAGTTATATAATAACATGGGTGGTTGCCTGATGGATAAACATAATGGCATTTATGTTGGTTACATATTATATTCAATAATAAGGGCGGTGGGGATAAAATTATATTTAACACAGGAAGGAAGCAATCAGAGATTGCTCAATTGTATGCCCCCCCCCCCCCTGCCACTTTAATCCGACACTGCCCCGCCATTGTTCTGTTCTTTATTGGTTGATGGAGGCCTAATTTGGATAATTATAAAAATTCTGTTTCAGTCACTTTTTTGCCATGCCTCACATAATACATATTCCAAGTATCAAGCAACAAGTGATAATACGATGCTTTGATGCAAGCTGGTCGCCAGGGCTTTCGCCAAATCCGAAAATGTGACCTGGTCATGAGACCTACATTCCTTGGGAGTATATTGTGGTGAAATTATGAAGCGATCAGTGAACTTTGAATTTTGCACCCAATTCACTGTTTTGGGGGCAATTTCATACTTCAGGACCTATGTTGTTTGCTTTGGAATGTAGAATAACATATAATATAGACATTTTCCTGGTTCAAATCGGTTATGGACTGAGATCCAGCTTGGACAAATAAATATATCCCATTCACTTAGGTTTAAACAAAGGGCCATAACTCTTGAAAATATAACCGAAAACAGAGAACTTCACGCTGCACATCTATGGGTCACTGACCACATATCAAATTTCGTACTTGTTCATACAATATTAACCGAGATCGAGCCCTACAAATTCAAATTCACAAAGATTTGAAGAAAAAAGGGCCATAACTCTTGAAAATATAAGCGAAATGTGGAGAAACTTCACGCTGCACAACTACAGGGCACTGACCACATATCCTGCAAATTTCATAATTGTCCATACAATATTAACCGAGATCCAGCCCGGACAAGTTCCAATTCACAAAGATTTGAAGAAAAAAGGGCCATAACTCTTGAAAATATACGCGAAACTCGGAGAAACTTCACGCTGCACAACTACAGGGCACTGACCACACATCCTGCAAGTTTCATAATTGTCCACACAATATTAACCGAGATCCAGCCCGGACAAGTCCCAATTCACGGAGAAATCAGGAACAAAGGGCCATAACTCTTGAAAATATAAGCGAAACGTGGAGAAACTTTACGCTGCACAACTGTGGGTCACTGACCACATATCATGCAAATTTCATACTTGTCCATACAATATTAACCAAGATCCAGCCCGGACAAGTCTCATTCACAGATAGTTCAGAAAAAGGGCCATAACTCTTGAAAATTATACCGGAACTCGGAAAAAACTCTACGCTGCACAACTATGAGCCACTGGCCACATTCCATGCAAGTTTCAATCCTGTCCATCAAATATTAACCGAGATATTGCCCGGACAAAAAATTCGGACGGACAGACGGACGGACAGAGCGATCGCTATATGCCCCCCCTCTAGGGGGCATAATAACATGGGTGGTGGGGGCAAAAATAAAGTGCCTTCTGTCCCCCCCATGTACTTTTTTCTGGAACAGCCCTTACAAGGGATGTGAATTATAACACTGGGAATGTTACATTCATGTTCAGCAAAATAGAAATACTTTTTCCTGATTAACCCTTTCACCGATTAAACCCGGTACACGGGGATAACGAGAGTGCCACCCGTACGACCATCCCCGGTAGACCGGGTTAGCTTTAAACCCGTTCGCTATCACGATGGGTACAGCACTTTTATTTTTTTGCATTCGTTTTAACGGAAACCTATCAAACACTGTATACTTCTGGAAAGCCGAAACCCTGAGCAATTTGATTCTCGAAATTGTTTGCTTGTTTGAAAAATAAATAAAACAAATTTAGATGTTGAACGAAAAAAATCGGAATGAAAAATGCATTTTTCCCCACATACCGTGTGACGGGCATCTCGGCAGCGAGCCGCAAAAATGGAAAAAATCATCGAAAACCTCATCCTAACTCCTGTATTTTTTATGTTACATGACTGGTAAAGCGTGGTGAATATTCCCCAGACGGCTGAAACTGCCAACGACGACCGGCAAAGTTTATTTCCATATTTTTACGAGTCTTGATCCGCAAAGTTTGTCGAACACATTTCAAAATGTCGGCAGCAAGCTGCGTTATTGAGCCGACGAGCCAATCGGTATGCGTAATTTTGCCCACGTGACCTCTAGCAGCCAACAGATTTGAGACGAGCGTAGACAGTGGCTGGAAGGATGGAATGACATCATTTTATAATCCAATCGTATCCTCCGTTTTATTTTGCCATCCATTCAAGGTTATTTCCTGTGTAGAAAGGTGAAAGGTCGCTCTTTCCAATGAGAGGTCAAACATGAAAATTGGCCGAGTAAAACTCGAGAAAAACGCTGTCAAATGCGGTCGAAAAAAGACGATTTCTCCGTTGGATTTTGATGTTTTTGAGTCGAGAAAGCCGGGGAAAGCGCATTCTCTCGCAGTAAAACCTAATTTTGTATGCTATTTTATTTATTTTGCTATAAAACTAGAGCAAATAACACTGGAGTGTGTATTGTGGAGACAGGTTTCTTATGTTTTTCTGCAAATCTCGGACGCAAACGCAATTTCTAGCATTCCAAAGACAACATATACAAATTTTAACAGTTCTCAGGGAATTGATCGTCAGCAGGTCACTTTTGTCAGGGGAAATAATCGGTGAAAGGGTTAAGAAGCAAATTTCTATTTTTGTGAAAACAAAATCATATTTTGAGATGCAAAAGTGCGTCTCCATGATTCGCCAACACCACCAAAATCTTGTCAGTCCTTTGCCTATCTTGCAAGATCATCATACCCAAATTTCATGGAAATCAAACGCGTTGTTCAGAAGATATGATGTTACACATGTTTACCTGCATTCATGTCTATAGCGCCACCTAGTGACGAGCAAATGCCACAAAATTAATTAAAGAGTTCAATGGAAAAAAAAATTTAATCATGATAATGGTTGTGGAGGTTTTGACGTTAAGTCAGATAAATGAGATTTTTTATTTAAATGGCAATTTGGTTCGCACCGAAAGGGAATTATCTTGTCGGCAATCCTATAATTATGTTTGGCAACCTAGAATAGAAGAGTTTTTAAATATTTCTCCAAGCGAATTGGTAAATTTTCATTTCACGAAAAACTTTTTTTTTTGAGATGCAAAAAACTTACCTTTATAGTTATGCCAGCTACAACAAAACCTTTTCAGCACATTGACTATCCTTCAGGACCATTGTAATAGAATTTCAAAGAAATTGGAGAAGCCGTTCAGACGAAATCGTCAGAGAAAGGTTTACCCAAGCTCTGACTACAACGCCACCTAGTGAAGAGCAGCGGGTATCGAAACACAACCAGACAAATTTCCCAGGCCTAAGGAGATAGCATACAAAATCTGACCCAAAAATATTTAACGGTTTCAGAGATATTCACGTTTAAAGTCGCGGCGGCGGCGGCGGCGGCGGCGGCGGCGGATCCGGCGGAGCCGTTTCTCATGAAAACATAAGAGCATCCACTTTGTGGAAATGCTCTAATGACGGCAAGCAAGAAGTACGACCGTTTGCCAAATAAAAAGTAAGCCAGCCAGCGAGTGATCTTTACGTTGTTGTTGTTTATCAAGAGAAAAAATGTCACTTTTTTTTTCCATCCTCCGACATTGGAAATTTGAAAAAGAAATCTGTAAATCAAGTAATAAAAAAAAATGTGGCCTTAGTACCATTTCTCAAGAATGATAAGAGCCAAATCTACTGAATTTACACTAGACATACATCTGGTCATGGGTGACAGTCAAAATTGTCCTATTCGGGATTGTCTGACAAGGGAGACAGTTCTCACTCAATTTTATAATTTAAATATTTTACAAACACAGTTGTCCCCTTGAGTTGCACAAGCAAATATTTATGATTTTTTTTAATTTCTCATCGAGGAAATGCTGGCAGGTGTGACATGGTATGGCACGCAGGGACAGTTTTTCATGCAGTGCGAACTTTCAATATTTTTTACAGATATGATATAATTGCCAGAATCAGTACACATGTTATGATTTTATAATTTGTGATAAGTGTATGCAATGAAGAATTCTTAATAACGTATCTAAAATTCAGTAGTCTGTTTTCTGTTATCCGACTTCGTCTACACTTGAAAAATATGGCAGCATCTCAAGGAAGTTTATACCCTCACACCCTGTTTCCAAGTGAAAAAGTGACATCAAAAATTTGCTAGCCTTTTGCCACTGATCATTTGGATGAGTGAACTGGACAACTATGGTAATAGGGTATGCAGATTTACTGACACAGAAAAGTAAATACATACAAAACATAACCTCATTTAAACTTTGCCTAAAGATAGTGATGCAACAATACTATCACTATTTCTCACTTGAAATATCATGATCTCTACAGTTCAGAAAACTCTACAGTTCAGAAAACTCTACAGTTCGTACTCAGCCAACATGAGTAGGACATTAAAACTGAGAACATGATTTCTTTGGCCTTGAGCATATCTGGGTGGACCAAACTTACATCTCAGATGCAGGTGTTCATGGAACAGAGTGCCTGTGAAAATTAGTGAGATTGACCTACAGTATGGGCCACCAGACAAAATCCATCCATCTCAAGTAAAAAGTGTAGTAGTAAATCCATCCATCTCTAACGTATCCAAGTATTGAACTTACCTCTGACAGGGGCACCATCCATGATTTCATATTTAGCAATTGTTTCATTTTCATTGAATGTGTTTGGACCTGTAGAATTAGAGGATACAAAGTTATGTATGAAATATTACATACCTATTTCTTCTAATTTTTCAAACAGCAATTTTAGACTTGGAAGCAGAAAACATCCATCTTTATATCAACTGAGGATAAAATATGTGGCATGGATATGTTATTTATCCCAGAGCTAAAAAGATAGCTAGTAAGATTTGTAGAATGTTTGCAGAATTTCTCTCCACAGTAGCCTGAAGTTGAGTTTTGCCGGTTGAATAATTAGAAGAAATAGGGTAACATTGTAAACCATGGTACTATCCTGGGTAAACAGTTATTGAACACAATATTCAATAACAGACAAGCTCGAAGTACACAGACAGAAGCCATTACACAATGACACAAAACAGTTTATAAAATGACAAAGATCAACGAATACTCAGTTTTGTATGTGAATTCTGTATCAACCAGACAGCTGCAGTTAACCAGAAAAAACTTCGGGTCTATAGATCATTTTTTTTAAATACTTAGAATCCAGAAATGATGTGATTGATAATATTACAACAAAGGAACAATTGTACAAAAACTGGAAATACAGACTGAACCAAATGTAAGAAAACTACTGGGAATCGAATATCTAATATAGCGAGCAACACCAAGACAGAACAAATCTATTGGCATACAAAATTCTTACTCAATAAAGAGAAAATTATTTTTATTTAAATATAGCTAGATTAGGAATGGACAGAATGATGATTAAACATTAACAGTTGAATGTCTATAGCATATAAGTGCATACAATCTTGAGAATTGATGTTGTGGAATGGAACGGTCATTACACATGTACTGTTGGTGAAACACCATCTGGATATTCAGAGGCGGGAAAACAAGATTAGTGTAATTTGTGAACACAGTAATGTTTTGAGGTCTAATATATATTCAGACTTTCAGAGATATATTCAGGCTTTGTCTACCTCCATTTCTGTTATGCTGTCTCACTGCAATAGTAAACTAGAAGGTCCACAGCAATGTTCAATGATCAGGAAGTGTGGTACATGTAAGTATTCCAGCTTCCTTCTCTTGTCGCAATAAAAAGAGCAGACATAATTTTCTAAGCTTTCCAAAGAATTTCAATGATGTGCTTGTTGATTTACGCTATGCTGTAGGACCGAGTGTCACTGTCCAAGAGAATCTTAGAATGCGTGATACCATATTGACATGAATGATAATACATGTACTAAAAATATAGGGTCAAATTTTTTTTCCAAGTAGTTAATGGTCACCACAGCCAGACAGGAACATCTTCACAAAACCAGATAAATCCTTAATCCTCAGAGAGGGTTTACCTGGACGTTTTTGGTGATTCGAATGAGTCCTTGAGTGATTGTATCTAGTATACAATCTCGAACATTTCATCCCCCACAGTAGTTATGAGTTGGTATGTCGATATCCCAATCCTGCAGTTTATGCTTTGACTCCAGATGTCAATTTCAGTCTGACATCAAAGTAGTTTGACCAGCATTGAAATTTGCATCTCAAACCTCCCAGCAGATTGGCGAAGTGAGCTGGCTTAATGCGCTTATTGATTGGTTCGATTCAGAGAAGACCTCTTGAGCTACTTATATCCAGAACTGCTATGAATAACTAACCAAGCCAGTGTATCGATCCCAACAAATCAATTGATACCCTGGCTTACGAGATTGGACAAAAAAGGTCAGGGTAGGTTAATGCGTATCTCAGAGAGTTGTCTAACCTGTTCCAGTACTTTCTCGCTTGATAATCTGAAGCTCCATATGCTTGATTTTTATCCTGACGAGAAGGAAGTATATCTTGCCGACTATAACGTCTTTCAAATGATACCTGTCAGACAACGAGAGAGTACGAGGAAATAAAGATGGAGAGAAAACAACTCATAAAACAGCCATGCATAAAATAAGCTGAAAAATATAAAGAGGTGAGTAAGCATTCTACACAGTCCTATAAACAAAGAAAAAGAATTACTACACTATCAAGTACAGCTGAAAAAGAAAATCACATGCATGTAACTAAGTACCTAAGTTTTTGCCTTAACATTTGAAGATGAGCTGGACCATGAAGATATTTTTGTGTATTCTTACACACAAACTAAAAAAAAATCTATTCCAAATGAACAGGATCAATGGAACTGGTCAATGGTTAACTAGAGCCGCCATGATAGACATTGAACTGTGGACCATTGGCAAAATTTATTTTGACTCCAACATCTTCTCTTGAAGTTTGAATAAATATTCACTTACTGTGTCTAGATGCTGATCAAGTTTAATGTGCTGTGAAAATATTCTGGGTTGAAATATCAGCGATGAATCTTTGACCAAGAGGAATGGAATTATGAAAGAGGCATCAGACATATTACGGTAGACTTGACCACCACACATTAGTGTGCTACTAGATCATGGCTAGCCTATAGTATCATCTTGTGTATCTTATGGACCAGCTAAAGAATGATCTTCCCGACAGAATATATGTACTAGACTATGATGTGCAATGCTGACACATGTCGCCGTGACATGTAACATATTTCTCCAAAAAAAGACATTTTCAATCCACAAGTTAAGCCCGCTTAAAAAACACCACTCGCCCATACAGACTAAGTCACTTTTGTTCATATTGTTCTGCTGATTTAAGACCCACTTTCCATTGTGTCACATGATCGCCACATGTGACATTAGCCATCCAATAGAAGGGGGGGGGGGGGATTTGGCTTAATGTCACACTCAAGGTTATTTCACTCATATGGTGACAGTCAGTTTGGTTGGTGGAGGAAGCCGGAGTACCCGGAGAGAACCACCGCCCATCGGCAAGTAACTGACCAACTTTCACACATGGACCAGCTGGGCTCGAACCCGTGCCGGTTCAGCGGTGTGGGGCTAGCGGTCACCAGCGAAGTGCATTAGACCAATAGAGAAGCAACTGAGGATGAAAACCAAATCAGGAGTCAACAAAATTTTATTGGTCATGATGTACCATATTTGTATATGGAAAGATGGGTCCTGGTAATTTGCTCTGCTTCCATAGTTTGACAGTAGCAGCATATGGGGACCACATTAAAGAAGCATCAATAATAATCGCTGTTTCCTCTTTGGAATGTCGCTTTCCATGACAAAAAATTCCTGAATTTATTCAGATTTCATGGATGCATAATTCACTCTTGCCAAACTCAACGTGGTTTCCCAATTACAGCTTTCAAATCATTCGATTTGATTGCTCCAAGTCGATTGTTGATGCCAAAATTGTGCTTATATAATACCAGTAACCAATTGATTAACTAACAATTATGTCATGATTTGGAGCTGATCCACAACGTAATGTACATCTTAAATAAGCAGAGGCAGGGTGATTTAGTCCACAGGTTTGTATACGAGTATAAAAACAATAGAGATCGCGCAAGGATAATAATCTTCAGCAATGACCTTAACCATGTTAACAAGACCTGAAAGTAAGACACAAAATGACATGACAACGAAAAACAACATTGAATCATGCACAGGGTGACATAGCAGAACTACCTGATCCCGTTGTCTCTCGTCGCACTATGGCCAGTTCCATATAGCGAATCTTTATGCGCACCAAGAGGAAATATATTTTCCCCACAATAACATCTTGTAAATGATATCTCCAAGGGGGCAGCAATAGAAAAAGATGCTTGTTAAAATGGCTTCAAAGTTGACGTATAATGTAGTCTTTTCATATGGAAATAGTGAGTCAATAATGAGAGTTCACAACAAATGGTATAAGAGGCCAAAATGCGTGAGGAAGACACTGATGAATATTTCTATTTTGTCTGAACTTTCCATGAACTCAACATGATTGACAGGTGGCAATTCAAGTATTCAAACTGTACATGTGCTTTCCACTCTCCCCAATAATATTTTCTGGAACAGCTGTAACAACTTTTGGGGAATAGACAACACTGACTGAAGAGCAAATAGGGCCTGGTGTGATTGTCAGGTAGAACAGCTAGTAATTTTACAAGGACCAATGATACATGTTGACCTCTGACTGTTGGCACCTTACTTTAGAACACCTATTGAAGTTATCCACAAAGCTCTTCAAATAAATTTGCAGTTGGAAGGGGAAGAATTTTGGTCTTGTGAGAACGAAACATTGACTGAAAGGGGAGGTAACTGTCACATGGTTTCTTGATTTAAGTGAGATCCCGGTCCGAGATCAATGTTGTTTTACAAATGTTTGATATCGACATAGTTGAAAACATGGTCAACAATAGCCAAAACTGGTTTCAATACATGCCCGCACAACAAACACATTTCAATTTTGAAGTGTAACAATTAGCTTTCCTAAAATACAGCATTGACTTGCTTGGGAATTCAGCAACTGTTGACCTTCGACCTCAAAATCAACAGGTTGTATCTTCCATTCTGTATCTTGTTTCCAGGTATATCTGAAGGGCACAATGCACAATCTGCATGTACAACTAGAGATCA
Organism: Hanleya hanleyi; assembly: GCA_036873755.1. Classification (NCBI taxonomy): domain Eukaryota; kingdom Metazoa; phylum Mollusca; class Polyplacophora; order Lepidopleurida; family Hanleyidae; genus Hanleya; species Hanleya hanleyi. The sequence goes on from JAVTVY010023368.1 coordinate 42,522, forward strand.
CACATCTCATATGTTTGCTGTTGACTGGGTGGTGTATATGAAATCTGGTCACATTCCACAGCCCTGAATTGGATTCAAAATACCAAATCAAAATTCTAATCTATTTCCTGATCTTCGGACTGAGTGACCTTGACATACAAACCCTTACTGTGGTACTCAACATCATCTCCCCCAAACATATCCACTCATGAAAAAACAAAAGTTCAATGATCTCCTGGTTTTGGGGTCACAGTAACCTTGACCTTTTGACCTCAATTTTGGTACGGAACACACATTCTCTTCTGATGTATCACAAAAATTATGACCATAGATAGAAAACTCTCGCAGACATAGACTGGATGGAAATGGACAGATGGAAATTGCCATCATTTAGTTCAACCACCCTCTTGCCGAACGTATAAAAAGGAAGAAAAAATGGTGAACTTACTTGGACTTGTTATATTCAAACTCTATATGAAGACAGTCTTCAATGCCGACCTCCATTTTGATACTGTTGTTCATATCCGGGTAGGAGGATAATGTGTGAACAACAATATCTTGTTCTTTTGCAATATCAGTCAACCGTTTTACTACTGTGACCCGTAAAAAATACCTGCAAAACAAACAGATTTATACAATGATTCACAAGATAAATGCATTGCAATCACAAAATTCACTGCATGAAAACACAGAATTACTACTAAGCACACATTTTCTACTAATTACCATCGCTTAATAAGCTTGTACCACAAATCGGATAGGCTATTGATTCTTGATTTATTAATGGGAATACAACATATATTCATGAAAAACGCACAGCTTGTCACCAGAAGTTATCGCATATTGCTGGAGTTGCAGGTTAGATTCAGACATGGCAATAGACAATTCTACAATGTTGCACTCACCGTAACCGTACATTTGCCCCTGTATATGATTCGTATGGTTTTTCCACCTGGCTGAATTCAAAGCTGTAACTTGTGCTTTGCGTTAATTCACCGGGTCTGGCTAATTCTTTGACTAGAGATGTGAATTCATGGTGATTACCTCGGTCATAGTATAGTTCTGAAACGATGTAATTGACAGATTTATTAATCTCGAACAGAACTGGTATTTATGGATACATTAATAGAGACATATCATCTTTCATGTCTATGGTCAGAGTGGGGTTCCATCTTGAACCACGGCTTACTCTAGATGGATTATCTCCCTTTGTACCTTTCTCGCTCATGAATCCAAGTGCCAGACACAAATGTCAGTGCAACAGTACTAACATACTCCTCAACGTGATCAAACAATATACAGTACATAAGTATCTCAATACATTCAGTTGTTTGTGAACTTGCTGACCCAATACAATACCATTAAAAAAAATTTAAGTTCTGTAATGGTGATTTACAAAAAGATCAGATGTAATAACATATCAGTTATTTTATTTCAGTTGGTTACCATAGTTACAGGTCAGCTGACTCACCTATTTGACCAATGAATTCTATCTTTATTCCTTGATGTTCCAGTTTGTTCCCCGATTTTCTTAGTGTAACGTTCACCTGAAATTAATAGCAAAATTTTCACGAGGACCTCTCTTCAGTCATTGTGCAAACCTCATTTTCATAGAACATCGGATGGTTTCAAGGAAAAAAATTTCTTTTACATGTACTGTACATTCGGCTGTGAACTGTTGTATTATCTAAATCTTGCACCTAATACTGGACATCTTTAACTTGAACGAATGGTATGCAGAATGCAGATCTGTCTTCCTTGAATTTGACTGTAATCATTTTCACTGACTGTCAGAACGGAGTTCACTTGCAGTGGAAATGAGGACCCGAGTTGAAGCATCAGTGAAGTCGTGCTGAGGGCTGTTCTATTTAAAAAGGTATGGGAGGGGAGGAAGGCACTCAATTTTTGTATTTTATGGGTCATAGGAGGAAATTCCCTTCAATCTATGTTACAACATTGGGAAGGCCAATAAAATTTCTATGGGTGGTGGGGTATAATTCAAAGCTGCCTTCCGCCCCTCCCATACCTTATTAAATGGAACAGCCCTGAAGATCGTGATCTCATGCGGGACCTGAATTTGAAATTGGAACTGACATGAGGCGGGAGTCCACAGTTACAAATCCCCCAACACCCTGCAAAAATGCCAATTGTGCATGAGTATCTCAAAATCACCAACAGACACTGAGCGATCGTTATTTCACTGTTTGCCTCACCAGCGCTCGTGGCCTAAATACTTTTCGTCTTGGCTTGTAAACCAGGTACGGTCCTTTAGATGCAAATGGCTTCAGAGCCAATGGCCAGTCACTATTTTGACCCCAACAGTGACCTTTCTGAGTCATGGCTATCAACCAATCGCTGATGTGCTATCTATGTAAATGGGAATAGTGAGTGAGTGAATAAAATTTAACGTCACTTTCAACAATATTTCAGCTATATCACGACGAACCAACTAAGCACCACCCAGCCCTGTAAATGAGAATATGAAAATAGGTACCCAAACAGAGACAGCCACTTTAGGCCACTGTTAATTGCTTGTTTCTTGTAACCTTGCTTGTAAAAATACACATGCTGAGTGCGATAATTATTGATTATTAATTATTAACTTGCAAACCAATTGTATACAAATATGAATAAAATGAGCAAGTTTTACTCATGAAAACGTAAATCCCTCATGGATTTTAATTATTTGCCCTCAAAATATAGATGAGGGCTCGTTACAGGAAACAAACCATTAATTATCAGTGGCCTTACCATAGGTCCAGATGAAAAATTTACATATATAAGAGAAATTGAAGAACAATTTTGAAGGTATTCAGAAGTCATCCAATGGAAAAGATTGAACAAAAGGAAAATTTGCATAAAGGGAAATTGTAGACAAAAACCCAGTTCCCTGTTTTGGACAGAGCTGAAAAACAAAAGTCAATAGGTGTCTTCCCCTAGACGGGAGCAATATGCACCACAAATTTGAAGTTGATTGACAAGGCATTCAAAATTTATCTCACGGAAAAGAAAAGTGGGGAAAAGAAGAAGCAGAAGAGGAAACTGACAAACACATAAGGCATCTCTATTATCATGATTATTGCGGGGTCAAAGCGCAGCCCACACAGTTCGGAAAACTCACCTCGGCAGAAATAATGTCATATTAAAATAATTTCTATTTAATGCCATGTTAAACATTGCCGAGGTGACTGATTATGCCATGGCATTTACCTCGGTAATTGCTGATTGCCGAGGTGAATTGTGTGGGCTGAAAGCATTGTACCACGTTGTACACGAACAACTTTGGGAGCCTCCGAGGTCGGACAGGCGCAACAATGGACCGTGATCTTCAGCACTGCTCGACATGTCCGCTTTGATAATTTTTTTGTGAATTGAGAGGTTTTATGGGAATAAATTATATTTGAGTTGAGGGGGAATGACATCCCATGGCCAGTTTGAGCGAGTAAATTATATCATCTTCATACCTTTCCTGCTACAGTTTCACCATCAAAATATAGGTAGTATCTCTCCTTCTTTCCATCTTCTGTCTTTATTTCAGCAGTTTTTCTCTTGTCTTGTCCTTCTAATACAATATCTATCTCAGCACTCTGGCCGAAACCAAAGAAACTCTGAAAAAGAACAAAGAATTTAAGAAGTCAGAATAATCCCTAGTGGCAGCCTATAAAGAGCTAATGCACTCATTATTAATATAGACTATTGAATAACATTGTAGCTAGATGGCAGAGCTGGCAAATTGGTGGGAAAATGAACTATTTTACAAATTTCACCACTTTTCTATCAATTCCCTCAAATGTTTGATTTTTGTTAACTGCTCAAGCAAAACGGGCAGCTGAAGACTGCCTGATACGGCATAAGAGAGAGAGAGTTAGAAATCCACACTGCTTCCAAACGTGGCAAACAGCACTCAACATCGAAGGCTACACATGTATGTCTGAAGTAAATTTTTTTTTTTTTTTGCAAAACAAATCAGCATAACTGACATTCGGATTTAGCCCTACAAGCCGACAAGCAAAGCTTAAAGGTGAAATGCTAAGGTTTTTAGATTCTCCTTTTCACATTTTATATAGGTTGAATAATGATAGAAATACCAATCTATCTACATCACTTGGTTTAATTTGAATTATCTTGTCTGCTAGAATCTTTTTAAAAGTTGGTACCCCTAGCACAGCTGAATTCAGATTTGCAAAACGTCATCGCTTATCTTTCCTTGATTGTGACGTCACGTCAGACCAGCCGCCCGGAGACTGAACGTTACAAGTATTGACGCCCGGCCAGATGGTCTGATGTGACGTCACAAACGAACGTCAAACAAGGGCAGATAAGCGATGCGGATTTCATTTCTGAAATCGGCCGGGCTTGAGATGCCAACTTTGAAGCACTTTCCAAAAGCTACCAGGAGACAAAATACTTCAAATAAAACCAAACAGAGTAACTGGGCTTATATTTCCATCATTAACTAGCCCGCGAAGAATATAAATAGGGAAATATGAAAACCTTTGCATTTCACCTTTAATGTCTTACCACCTCCCAGCAATGTAAAAATATATAAAACAAAACTCCTCATTATCTATTTTCAAACCTCACTTACCCCAGGTACCTATAAATATTCCACACATAGTATGCGTAGCTTTTGGAATTGTAGTGAGTTTGTTGGTTGCTAACTACAAAATGTATAATGTACGGAAACAAAATGGCTTCAGTTCACAATCCGATAACTCCTACACGCCTTGTGAGGCTTTAAAAATAAGCATTTTGAGTGTTCATTTGTCAACTAAAGTTTGAAAATTATGCTGGCTGTCTAATATAGCTAGTCAGGGTTGTAAGTTATAAAATATACAGCTCAAATGCTTCTTGCAAAAAGTGGAAATTGAAAAATATACTAAGACAGTCCACAGTCATATTTTTGGTAAGTAAATGAAAATGAAAAAAATATATATACATAAATCGCAGCAGGAATTTGTTACCATTGACCTTGAACCAGACCATGTGGTTACTTATATATGACACAATCACAGTGGATAACAACACATGATAGGAAGCATACCATGAACGAAAAGACGGACAGAAAATGTGGACAGAGAGTGACACCAAAATCTAAGGCCGCTGTTAATTAATGGTTCGTTTCCCGTAACCCGCCCGCATCAGTATTTTTGCAAGCAATAATTACGCATTGTATTAATTATTGGTACTGATCCCTAAACAAAAATGCCTATAATGAGTTCTGATTTCGCGAAGCAGCGCTCTCCAGTGATTAAATTGCTCGTAAAATACCGAGATTGTCGTAACAAGTTTCGTAAAGCCGTCTCTTTGTACCATGCCTTCGAAGGGCACTGCAGCGCCACCTGTTGTGCAGTTCAAGGGATTCCCCATAAACTGACCAATGAAACGGCAAACTTTCTTGGGAATCCTCTAGCTACGTCATTATGTTTTCCAGTCGGAGCTCCGGAAGGAAATTCTGTGGTCTCAATTCCGTCGTTTGTCTGATCGCAAAAACAGTAAATAACAACAAACTGAACATCCACAATGTAATCTAACGAAATATGCATTGAGAAGTGAAGAAGTATAACTATTCGTCTGCAAACTAGATATCGATTTGCACGCGGAGTTCTCAAATCAAACGGAAGTATGTTCATCATACACCCCTTTCGTTCCTCGTACACCGCGCAATGAATTTAGAAATGTCCGCATGGTTGATCGCATTCATCCTGGTTTTGATCAAAATGATTTTGGCCAACGGAGCCACGATAGCTTCAATAAACGGTCAGTTGTATGTTAAATTCACAACTTTCCTATTCTCTGAAAGACGACCGCCAGCTCTGTCATCGAGCGTTTTCTTTCCAAGGCAGATTTGAAACTTCCGTCGATTATTTATATGGGCGCTTGTAATCAGCAAATAAATTCTATAAATCACTCAGTGCCATGGATCAAGAATCCACAGTGGCGGACTTGGAGAGAAGAAAGACTTCTCTTCCAAGTCTTTACTGACTCCGAAAATCAGAAGAAGGCATCGTGATTAGACCAAAGCTGTTGTTGTTGTTGTTGACCAGTGACTTGCTTAGAACAGCTGTATAGTAAAATTTATGAATCCTAAAAAATTAGGATTAATATTATTACTATTTATGGTTGCTTTCGTGAAGGCTGATTTAATATTGTTAGCCAGTACTAATCTGATGGAAACCAGTTCTAAATTAGCTCCATATATGACACCTCACATAATGTATTTTATGTCAAAGAGTCATGTCTAGGGATTGTGATCTGTGATTTCTTGTTAATGGTTATTATGTATGCATTATTCATTTAATTAGCAGGTCACTGTTCCTCTAGCAGAGGTTTTGTTTGATAAATCTAGTCCAGTAAAAGGTTTTATATTTTCAAATTTTGCATCCCAAGTTTTGTTTTAGTGTTTTATTTTTTTTTCTCGCTAGGTAATAATTAATAATTAATAATTATCGCCCTCATCATGTCTATTTTCAAAAGCAAGGTTACGAGAAACAAAGAATTAATTAACAACGGCCTAATTAGTTCATGGGGCCCTACAACAAATTCTTTTCCCCCCAAGTTTCTTGAAATTTGGTTGAGTAGTTATTGAGTTATTGAGCAGAAAACAATGCTTGGCGGATGACGGAATCGTGGGCAGATGGACGCACAGAAAATAGATCACTGAAGATCAGAAGAGATGCCAAAACCTGAGCACTTCATGGGGTCCTCCAACAAATGTTTTTTCTCAAGTTCTATGTTATGTATGAGCTGTCTTGAGGAAGTTGAAATCCCTTCAAAGGTTATCAATAAATTAGATGGAAGGAGGTGTGTCATGACATAATTTTTCAGCTGATAAATTTTATTGATTAAGACTCAGGCAGTTCTTCGAGGTACCTCAAGATATATGGTTATATCAACAGAGAAATTGCATTAGTGTGCTTTAGTGTTGAATGTTGTTGTTGTTACTTATCATGCTCATGGCATAACCGAATATTTATGTCACTTGTCACATGATGCCCACCCCCATCATCTTTATCGCACTGACAACACACAAGCTAGACAACCTTATGTCAGGCAAAACAACCCTTATCTGCACCTCAGAGACCACTTGAGGGGCTAGGTTAAGATCTAAACTTATCATTGCAGCTGATATTATTACAAAAAGACGAAAAATAACATCATTCATACCATTTTCGGGCCAGGATCTGTTTCAGCTCGTTTTGCCAACTTCCTCTGACCCTCATCAAATATGGCGGCATGAAGTCACGCACAAACGACGTCTAAAATATTTTTAATGTAATTAATTATTTCACAAATAAAGATAGATATTTAAGGCGAAATTCAGCTTATCTGCATAAATCAGCATGAAATCAATGAATGATAAAATTTTGCAATCTTATTGTATTCGGTCATGAACGACTTCCGCTTTGTGGAGAGTTGGACATCAACGTGTGGAAGACGTTTTCGATTGAATCTGATTCGAATCAATCTGCTAACATCTGAGTATATTTTTGTAATTTAGGGTAAGTTTTGCTGTGTGGAAATGTAAAACTCTCTGTTAAAGTAATTGCAAAAGATATGATATGCCGTACCTTTTGTAAAACCATGAAAATAGTTGAACAACTGGAGGCTGTCGCATAAATTTTTGGAAAGTGCACCACCTGCAACAACAACAACAACAACAACATCACCTGCAGTGGACCCACTATAATGTCTTTAGTTTTTGCGTTGGTTCTCTTGGATCACAGGACCGCGTCTCAAATCAATGAAACTATGATGATTAGTCGATGTTGTTGTTACTAGGATTGATAAGTTTAAAATTTGTTTGGTCATATTATTATTGATAACAAATAAATCATTGATTGAATAAAGGTAGCTACAACATGTAACCTAGTGATGACGTTTATATTGACCTTATATTGTCACTAGGTTACAAGCCACTCAAAACCACATTTGTCTTTTATTTTCCGTATGGTATAAAGAATCAAGTTACGGCCACATACCTATCATTTCTTGATAGATGGTATCATTTCGAATAGCGGTGACACACTGCCCGCAAAATCCGCTGCCGATTTCATCGCATTTCAGCCAGTTTTTCCAGCAGCTCCCGCTTCGATCTGCAATTTGTCTTCCATGTTTCTTTTCGAAATGAACTGCGCATGCGCCAATGCCGTGACCTTTGTGAAACCGGAAAGCGTGGTAGCAGACGATTTTTAACTTGTCAAAGTTAAGCATGGATAATTGCATTAATTGTAACAAACCCTTTGTCAAGGGACATAAGGGCTACAATAGAGTGTCGTTAAAATCTCTCACAGCTCCTAAAACAGTGAGAAAGTTTTACAAAGGTCACGGCATTGGCGCATGCGCAGTTCATTTCGAAAAGAAACATGGAAGACAAATTGCAGATCGAAGCGGGAGCTGCTGGAAAAACTGGCTGAAATGCGATGAAATCGGCAGCGGATTTTGCGGGCAGTGTGTCACCGCTATTCGAAATGATACCATCTACCAAGAAATGATAGGTATGTGGCCGTAACTTGATTCTTTATACCATACGGAAAATAAAAGACAAATGTGGTTTTGAGTGGCTTGTAACCTAGTGACAATATAAGGTCAATATAAACGTCATCACTAGGTTACATGTTGTAGCTAGAATAAAGGTAGTTCAATCTTGAACGTCGCTCGACTGGGCTTACTCCGTTCAACGCAACATGTCACGTAGCAATGGAGTAGATTCCCCACAGATGCCATGGGGGTGCTGTAGATTCGATTTTCTCGGAGTTCGTCCGGCATTTAGCTCTGCTGTTGCTAAAGAAACATTTTACAATATTCTACGACATTAACTTCAGAAAATCTTTGCGAAATAAAGACAAATCTTACCTGCCAGATTGTAGGTGTATACCTGATTCTTGTTTATAAACATAATTTGCATGTGATTTTTAAATGTATTTGGAAGATAGATCTACATGCATCAGTATTACCGGTCCAACGAATTACCCAAATGAACCCAAATGAAAGTCAGATTACCCAAATGAAAGCACAATGAACCCAAATGAACAAGTATTCACTTCAACGAAGGTCCTATTACATACTAGAATGCAAATATGTTCAAAATAGAACGCATGGATGAAAAAAAAACATTTTCCACGCGGCCGTAGCGCAAATTTAAACCAGAAAGTATATGTCGCGGCGAGGCAGCGGAAGGGGGACTAACTCTGTCTCGTTTGCATTCCATGCCATGCGGTGTTCACCCAGCGAAACCAAACCTGTATAATTTCCGAGACAATATTTTCGTAATGTTCCCCACGGTTTAACCAATCGAAATACATATGGTCAGTAACAGTCATAACCTGTCGATATGAGCTCTTGAAAACCTACAGATTTGAATACACCAAATATGGTTCTGGCATTGTCATAAATGTGAAGCGTGTTAATCAGGCTATTGTGGGAGTGCACTCACACGGAGCCGCTCACACGCCATAGGGCTGCCGTACGTCCGCGTATTGCCGGGGGGTTTCCACCCATAGATAAGCCATGTCAATTGATTACAAAATTAAATTGTGGATTCCCCAAGTTTCTTATATATTTGACGAGATATGGAAGATTGACCAACACATTCTGCAATTGCTTCGTGTTAAAACATCGCTCTTCATATTAAGATATCTATCAACTCAACAATTATGGGTAGGCCAAAGAAACGTGCCGTTCAGCATATCCCCGATCCTTGCGGAATTTGTCCGTCAAACTGTTCCCAAGAAGACTGGTCCATTTTCCATTTGACTGACCATTCACGTTATTCAACATAATAAAATAATGTATCATACACATCTTTTATTTCCTTCAGTCTTATTTTCTACATATATTTTTTTTAATCATTGCCATTTTTGTTGTGCTATGAAGCATCGACATTTTGGTAGGCGATGATGATTGATTGAAATTGATTTTTTTTCCGGTCTTGGATAGCGAGTTATTTCCCTTTACGTTGTCTCGCGACTACAGTGTTTTGGGTACCAGACCATTATTAAAAATAGTGCCGATCCGTTAACCCCCTTTAGGCAACCTCTGCCAGAGAAGTGAATTGTTTTCAATATTTTTTCCAGTCTCTGTTGCGAGGAATAATTGAAGGCCAGTGGTGGGTGATTGAAGTATGATATGTGTTTGGTTCCGCTGTGAGTTTGATTTTAACTCAAGGCCTAATAAGGAGTTGCTAAGAGGGACTATTTGGGTGCCTGTGCACCGCTTTCTGAAAGCAGAGAAAAAAAGCCAAAATTGTGACGTCATTTGTACGAGCGCGCATAACTCAAAATTTCGATGGGCGACCCCCGTCAAGAAGCCTGTACGGTTGTAGCACTTGAATAAAGGTACTTCTTGCCGAAATATGGGAGTCTAGACTTAATTAATCAATCGGGGAGATGCAATTACATTGGCAGCTTTTAACATTGCCGCCAATGTAAATTTAAATAGTGGTCTGGACCCTTTGCCGTTATAGTTTTGGTGGACTCACTAGAATTATACTTTTTGGCCTACTATCGCTCCATTCAAACCAAATTTGCATTCTAGTATATAATAGGACCTTCGTTGAAGTGAATACTTGTTCATTTGGGTTCATTGTGCTCTCATTTGGGTAATCTGACTTTCATTTGGGTTCATTTGGATAATTCGTTGGACCCAGTATTACTTGTTCGTAGGTTTAGCTCCCTCTTATAAAAGAAAATCTTCCGGACACATGAGAAGAGAATAACAACCAATTTCAATATTTAAGGTTTGTTACCTTTAGCATGACTGCCCGGTTATTGGACACTTTTTGTGAATAAGAGTCTGCAGGTCGGCCGTGCAACCATGTATGGCCGAGAAAGTAACACTGGATAAAGGACTACATCTTTAGTGATAAATCATCCTAAAAAAAATTTGAAGAAAAAATACGGGGAGAGACTGGGAATAGTTGAAACGCAGGGACCATCCACGGTATGAAAATGCAAGTTTGCGCCCAGTTATTGGACACTTTTTATACGCCCGCCCAAAAGGCGGACGTATTATGTGATGGCGGTTTCCGTCCGTCTGTCCGTCCATCCGTCTGTCCGTCCGTCTGTCCGTCCCCCGTGTCCGGTCTATATCCGGAACAGTTTTCTATTTACAGTTCCAATATTTGGTGAGTGGATACCCTACGGGGAGACGATGTGTCGCGTACCAAAATTAAGGTTGAGGTCACAGGTCAAAGGTCACGGGCCTAAAAAAAACAGGAAATCACTGAAGTGTTTGTGTCCGGTCTATATCTGTGAACGTTTTCTATCCACAGTTGCAATTTTTTGTGAGTGGATACGCCAGGTGGAGACGATGTGTCGCGTACCAAAATTGAGGTCGAGGTCAGAGGTCAAAGGTCACTGTTGCCAAAAATTAGGAAATCATTGATCGTTGACAGTTTTCTATCTACAGTTCTAATTTTTGGTGAGTGGATGCCCTAGGGGAGGGACAGTGTGTTGCATATTAAATGTAGGTCAAGGTCAGAGGTCAAAGGTCAGTGTGATCGAAAAATCTAATTTCTAATTTTTTGTGAGTGGATTTAATAGGCGGAAATGAAGTGATGCATACCAAAAATTAGGTCACGGTCAAAGGTCACTGACCCCAAAATTAGGAATTTTTTAGAAATAACGTTTTTTTTGTCAGTAGATACATTAGAGGGACACAATGTGTCACATACCAAAATGTAGGTCAAGGTCAAAGGTCAAGGTCACTGTGACCCCAAAATCGTGAAATTGTTAAAAGTCATGATTTTTTTTGTGTGCATTGATAGATTGAGAGAAGAAGATGTGTACCAAAATTGAGGTCAAGGTCAAAGATCAAGGTCACTGTGACCCCAAAATCAAGAAATCATTATCATTAAAAGTCACATTTTCTTATGCCTGTTGAAGACGAGGTCGTGTAATGTGATGTTGCCTTCTGTCCATTCATCCATTAACATTTGTTACCCCTCAGCCCATAGGGCTGTGGGGTCTTGTCGTTGCCATGTACGTCCCTCCGTCCGTCCGTCCGTCAACATGTTCTTGTCCGCTGAATATCTGCAGATCTATGAAGTCGGGCCCGACCAAACTTTGGTGAGAGCTTCCTGAATGTTGACTGATTAAATGATTAGATTTTCAGGTGGCTATGATGATTTCATGATTTTTAATTATTTCTTTTTATTATTTATTGATGGCTCAGCTTTTGCACTGCTATCTATGCCCATCAACATGTTCTTGTCCGCTGAATATCTGTAGATCTATCAAGTCGGGCCTGACCAAACTTTGGTGAGAGCTTCCTGAATGTTGACTGATGAAATGATTAGATTTTCAGATGGTTATAATTATTTCATGATTTTTTATTTTTTTTATTATTTATTGATGGCTTAGCTTTTGCACTATTATCTGTGCCCATCGGGAACCCTTGGTTGCATGTTTCATTGTGAATTTTGAAGGTTCCCTGATACAAGAAAGATTCTCATTGAATGAAGAACAACATTTTTCTTTAATTTTGCTATTTAATCATTCTATTCTACATCATATGTTTTATCATAAAACTTTTGCATGAACCCTATTTGTGTCCACACATCTAACTGGTACAACATTTTTTATCAATTTTTGTCACCAAACATGTTACTGTACCTTGGAAATTATTTAAAACGAGTGATTAGGAGAGCCCATTTTTAGCCTGACTCTGGGCAATTTTGAACCAGTTTGTATACCTGAAGTTTATGCCCCCCCCCCAAAAAATGATAAGGGTGGGCCTGTGTCAATCAGTGTGTTTACTTGTAATCACACTTGTGCAATGCATAAATTGCCACTGATAAAGCTACACTTTCTTGCATGCTGTAATCCCAGCACACCACTCGCATGAAACCTATGTCTCTTTTATATGGTGTCCAGGGATTTTTTTCAGGTTCCGATCCCAAACTCCCAGTTCCTTCTCGTAATTCATTATTGAGGGTCCAATTTTTGAAAGTGAATTTTGGCGCAAATAGCCTGTGATCACTCACAAAACAGAGGTTTATTAACATGAAATTCAATACCCAGCTATGCAATCGGATCGATACTGAGGATCCCAGAGGCTTTTTCTAGTATTTCCTTCAGAAATCCTTTCAAATTGAACAACAACAACACTTTCGTTTTTTGTTTCATTTGAGTTTTGGGCGCCCATATGTTTTCCGAAACTAAGTTGGCTCTAGATGCAGCCCTGATCCTACTTGACTAAAAAAAAAACAGGCTGAGGGGTCCACGCACCTTTTAGGTGCTTGCCTGCAATTCATGTTCATGCGATGGCTCTAGTTTTAAGGTATGGATTGGTACCAAACTTTGAGTATACCTTACTCGCATTGGCAAAGTGGAGCCATACATATGACATCAATTTGTCAAAGGTCTAGGTTGCAGTCCCCCAAAACTGAATCAAACTTAGCTGACTAAATGTGTTGGAATATTGTTGGAATATTCGAAGTTCTTTCCCCTGCATTTATATGGTATTGCCCTGTGAAGTTGTCTCCCATGTTTGAAACGCTTTTAGTTAAACAGTTGTGAAATAAAAACCATACATTTACTAATTTAACGGGGAGAGGAATCCTTTATGAACTTCACACCTGTTTATTAACTCAAGAACAAAGGTTTACTTCATCACTTTCTTCTTCCTTCATGAAAAATTCTCTCGTCTGAAAGGAATCCATTTGCAGGAAAACTATTATTTTCTTGTCGATATCAGTGTGGGATATGTGAGCTCTCAGCTCTTGCTTCAAGGTCAACTAGTTACCAAGAGTTAAGCTCATTAATATAAGATGTGATATATGTTACATTCTCATAAGCAAAAAATTGTAGACCTTCTCTGGATTGCTAGATCAATTGGAATCCAGGCTATTAAACAACCTTGAAATTTGAACCAATGTAATTTCAGATATACGGGCGTATATTGAAGCCCCTTGGGCTCTTGTTCAGTGATGGATTTATTTGAAACTAATCTACTTACTGTAAAGTTGTTTGTCCCCCAGTCTTTAGTAAACATCCAAGAATATTTAAACATGAATCCTCACTGTAGCCCACAAATGAGTTTTGGAATGAACGTCGAAGATTCAACCGGTCCCAAATTTTGCAGTTTTTGGGAGTGTCCATTATCCTTGGCTGTCCATCAGTGCTATTGCCACTGTGAGCCATATGTCATGCTATCGTAAACTGGCTGCTCCCGGAAATGTTCTACTTTTAGACGGAGTGGCGGGGAGAAATGAACATCGTCTGCCAAACTCCGGTCGTGTTGCATACTGAGATTCAGACTGAAGATTCTCCATATTTGTGGGAACATTTTCAGCCAAATTTCATTGAATTTAATCAAACCTGCAATCAGGAATGATACTCTGAAACTGAAGGAAATTTTCTGACGCATTTTTTCACCCAAATTCGTGAGGCTATTTCCGACCCGCATGAGAGCTTAACGTGCACAAATTCCGTGAGTAAACAGAAATCTGTAGATCAGCGTGTCTTTGTAACTCAACTGTAAAATTAAATTTGTATTACAGTTGTCATGTAATATTCCCAGAAAATAGCCCCGCTGGGTCTAGGTGTCCAATAATAGGGCCTGTCCAATAACCGGGCAGTCATGCTATACATAGTTTAGTTTGTATCCAAATTATTAATTTGTTCTTGAACCATGCACTGTAATGCAACTTATGTTCGTCATGTCATGTATTTGTATGTTTGGAGTTATCTCCCCTTGATCATTGTACTTCTACCTTGATCGCAATAAATATTGTATTGTATACTACTCAAAAAAAGTTAAGGACCACTTTTTTCTCAACTCATAATTTTTTTCCAAGCAATGAGTGGGGTCTAGTTCTTTCATTTTTTATTTGTCTAGATCTCGTTGGTCTCGTTGGAATGAAAAATAAAAAACATGTTTCAAAACATCAAATGCATATTTGTCTGAGAACTTGGGCAATCTCAAAATGAACAGTTTCAGGGAAATGTCAAATAACAATTTTTCAAAATTTTCAGTCTGAATGTCCTTCAGTTGGCTCAGTAGCGAGTATGGCCTCCTCTTGCAGCAATAACGGCTTCACATCGCCGTCTCGTGGAGTTAATGAGACGATTGACGTCTCTGACGGCCAGTGCATCCCATGCAGCTTCCAGAGCCACACCCAGCTGCTGCAGTCCATGTGGCTGTGCGTCCAGATGGTCGATACTCCTCCCCATCATGTCCCAGACATGCTCTATGGGATTCAGGTCCGGGGACCTTGCCGGCCAGTCCATGCGCTCGATCCCATGGTTCTCCAGAAACTGCGTCACCACCCTTGCTCCGTGGGGACGCGCATTATCGTCCATGAAAATGAAATTTCCTCTAACATTTGCTGCGAATGGCACAACGATGGGTTCGAGCACTTCATCCCTGTATCTCACTCCTGTCATTGCTCCCCGTGGGACCACGTATAGGCGAGTACGGTTCCCAATGGAGATGCCTCCCCACACCATGATGCTGCCTCCCCCAAAACGGTCATGTTCTGCAATACAGGGGGCGGCAAATCTCTCTCCAGCTCGCCTCCAGACTCTTACACGTCCATCATTGTGGTCGAGAGAGAATCTACTCTCATCTGTGAACAGCACACGGCGCCATTGCTGTTGGGTCCATCCGACATGCTCCCGAGCCCAGTTAAGACGGAATCTTCTGTGAAGAGGGGTGAGTGGGACACACTGAGCTGGCCTTCTGGCATGCATATTGGCTCTGTGAAGTCGGTTGCGGATTGTTTGAGTGGAAACATTGACTCCGGTGGCCGCGGCGAAGTCATTATTGAGTCGACGTGCACTGTGGAAGCGGTTGCGGAGGCAGAGATTCGTCAAGTAGCGATCATCTCTCGGGGTTGTTACGACTGGTCGGCCACTGCGGGGTCTCTCTGAGTACAGCCCTGTCTCCCGGTGCCTTTGATTTGCTCTGCTGATGACACTGTGAGACACACCCATCATTTTGGCTACCCTTCGCTGACTGAAGCCTGCTTCCAGCATCCCCAGGGCTCTGGCAATCTCTGGTTCACTCAGGTGCTGTCTTGGCATTGCTGCTGTCACTAAGTTGTCTGTTTGTGGTGACCAGTGACAGAAAATGATCATGCATCCACTTTTATACCACTTCATGTGGTCAGCTGATACCCCTACAAGCCCACATTTCAGGCTGTGCAATGATGTAAGAGACATTATGCAACAACTGAAACTAACAGCATGTGAAATTGACCACAGTGTGTGTGGGGTCATTCAGGACAGTTGTATTGGGGTATTTCCAGCAGTCCAATGTCTCATATAAAAAAGTTCTACACAAAATAAAATGTGGTCCTTAACTTTTTTTGAGTAGTGTATATCGTATCGTACTTCGTATCATATAGAAGGCCCCACCGGAGCTACCCCTCCATATATATGACTTCGTACAAATGTTTAGCAAAGTTGAAATATGTACAAAAACAATTTGGAGCATTTTTTATACGCCCGCCAAAAAGGCGGACGTATTATGTGATGGCGGTTTCTGTCCGTCTGTCCGGTTCTCGTGTCCGGTCTATATCTGGGACAGTTTCCTATCTACAGTTCCAATTTTTGGTGAGTGGATACCCTACGGGGAGACGATGTGTCGCGTACCAAAATGAAGGTCGAGGTCAAAGGTCACTGGCCTAAAAAACAGGAAATCACTGAAGTACTCGTGTCCGGTCTATATCTGTGAACGTTTTCTATCCACAGTTGCAATTTTTTGTGAGTTGATACGCTAGGTGAAGACGATGTGTCGCGTACCAAAGTTGAGGTCGAGGTCAGAGGTCAAAGGTCACAGTTGCCTAAAATCAGGAAATCATTGATCATTGACAGTTTTCTATCTACAGTTCTAATTTTTGGTGAGTGGATGCCCTAGGGGGGAACGATGTGTTGCATCCCAAATGTAGGTCGAGATCAGAGGTCAAAGGTCAGTGTGACTGAAAAATCAGGAAATCATTAATAATTTCTAATTTTTGTGAGTGGATTCAATAGGAGGAAATGAAGTGTCGCATACCAAAAAAATAGGTTGAAGGTCAAAGGTCACTGACCCCAAAATCAGGAATTATTAAAAATAACATTTTTTTTGTGTCAGTAGGTACATTCGGGGGACACGATGTGTCACCTACCAAAATGTAGGTCAAGGTCACTGTGACCCCAAATCGTGAAATTGTTAAAAATCATGATTTTTTGAGTCCATTGAGAAATTATGGGGAGCCGTTTTGTCATGTACCAAAATTTAGATCCAGGTGAAATAGTCAAGGTCACTGTAACCCCAGAATCAGGTCAAAGGTCAGTGTGACCTAAAAATCAGGAAATCATTAAAACATTTTTTGTAAGTGGATTCAATAGGGGAAATGAAGTGTCGCATTCCAAAAATTAGGTCACGGTCAAAGGTCACGGTGACCCCAACATCAGGAAATTATTAAAAATAACATTTTTTTGTGTCAGTAGATACATTAGGGGGACACGATGTGTCACATACCAAAATGTAGGTCAAGGTCAAAGGTCAAGGTCACTGTGACCCCAAAATCGTGAAATTGTAAAAAAAAAATCATGATTTTTTTTGTGTCTGTTGAGAAATTACGGGGAGACGGTTTGTCATGTACCAAAATTTAGGTCAAGGTCACTGTGACCTCAGAATCAAGAAATCTTTATTAATTTTTTTTTTTTTTGTATCAGTAGATACATTACGGGGACATGTGTCACGTACCAAAATGTAGGTCAAGGCCGAACATCAAGGTCGCTGTGACCCCCAAAATCATGAAATTCATAAAAATCTGATTTTTTTTGAGTCCATTGATACATTGAGGGAAGACGATGTGTCGTGTACCAAAATTTAGGTCAGGTCAAATGTCAAGGTCACTGTGACCCCAAAATCAGGAAATCATCAAAAATAACTCTTTTCTGCAACATGATGTGTTACATACATGTACCAAAATGTGGGTCAAATGTCAAGGTCGCTGTTACCCCAAAATCAAGATATCATTAAAAGTCACATTTTCATATGCTTGTCGAAGACGAGGTCGTGTAATGCGATGTTGCTTTCTGTCCATTCATCCATTAACACTTGCTGTCCATGTGATATCTCTAGTTTCAAGGTATGATTGGTACCAAACTTAGAGTATACCTTACTCGCATGGCAAAGAGGAGTCCTACATTTTGAGATCAATTTGTCAAAGGTCAAGGTCACAGTCCCCCAAAACTGAATCAAGTTTAGCTGATTATATGTGTTAGGTTGGAATATTCAGAGTTCTCTCTCCTACATGTATATGGCATTTGTCCTGTGGAGTTTGTTTGAACAGCTACATTTAGTTAAACTGTTGACATAAAAACCATACATTTACTAATTCAATGGGGAGAGGGGTCCTCCATGAACTTCATCGGTTTCCGTGCGGGATATGTGAGCTGTTGGCTCTTGCTTCAAGGTCAACTAGTTACCAAGAGTTAAGCCCATTTTAGTTTATCATTCAATATAAGATGTGATATATGTTACATTCTCAGAAGCACAAAATTGTAGACCTTTCTCTGGATTGCTAGCTACCAATTGGAATCAAGGCTATTAAACAACCTTGAAATTTGGATCAATGTAATTCCACCTTGATCGAGGTATTTATTCCTTCGTTTTATGCGACTAATCATTCAAATTAGCCACTTCAATATTTCAAAAATGAAAGATGGCTTCAAATGACATATCTGGTGAAATTTATTCTGTGAATGAAAATGCCATGTGATGGCATTCTTCAATGTCAAGGTCATGCGCAAATTGCAGGATTTGAGAGCCAATGCCTACTTAATAAATCAATTTTAATTGACAGACCCATAATGTCATCTGCTAGCATGTGCACGTAAAAACAGACCTCTGCTCTGGGTATTCTGACCCTGCCATGTGTGTGCATGCTAGGAGATTGTGCATTGCATCGGACAATTTAATCTAATTTACTCATCAGTCAAGGCATCTACATTCATGCAACTTTGATATGACTTGGAGATGGAATTATGCCATCACATGCCATTTTATTTAAAGAATAAAGTTCTCCGAATATGTCATTTGAATATGTTTCATTTTTGAAATATTTAAGTGGCTAATTTGAATGATTAGTCGCATAAAACAGAGCAATAAGTTGCTGTGAAAATCATGGAACAAAGAAGCCATATATCTTGTCGAAAGATCCATGCAGTCCAGGGTATGTGTGGCAGGGTTTCATACACGTCGTGTTTTGCCACCGGTATTCGGTGGCAAAATTGAGCTAAAAACTCAATTCATGCCGTAAAAAACTGAAGTTTATATGTTTACTAAGGAAAATATTCAATTTTTGAACTGAAAACTCAATTCCGGTAAAAGCTAGAACACGTAATTCAAGCAAAGAATGGCGAAAAAAACAGACGTCGGCTCGCGCCAAAAGGGGATTTCCAAATTCAGCCGAAACTCAGTCTTCGGACATTTCCGTTTCCGACTTCACGTCCGTCAGTAAATCGATTCTGAAATATTCCTCGGAATACCCACGCTGCGACGTGAGAGTCGTCCGAGTCTATACAGCTAGTAGTGACAATTTCTCGGTGATAGTCAGAAAATATCGGCCCGAAAATATTGCACGTCGACCTCCGTTCAGACAGTGCAGATTATTTTTTTTCCCATCTTCCCGGGCCGCAGTTCCGACGCATCACACCGGAATCTAAACGGGAAGTACATGAAGCAGCAGTATCGCAGGTAGTCCGAGGAATATATCGGTTGTCGACCTCCGGCACAAGATCGGATCACAAGATCTTCCCTCACTGCTCGCTCACTGCATAATTTCCAAATTGAGTGAAAGCAACTTCTAAAAGTTTGCCAAGGGAGAATGATAGATCTTTATTATTATACGAGATATTACCAACATTAATAGCTTAATCCTGCTGTATATTCTCGAAAATGTAGGAAGGATTTAGGCAAGTTAACCGTTATTTTCTCGCACCAACGCACGTGTCACACCAACACACGTGTTGTTGTAAAGTTCCGTGAACGGATCGGAGTAATTTTGGCTGCGAGATTATAAAACTAAAATGGACAAACTGTCATTTCAGGAATCATAAATGGAGTGAATAAAATCCAAGAGATAAACTCATATTAACAGTCGGTGGGTGAAACCACTCTGTTCACTTAACTTGAAGCTTTCGTTAATAATTTCAGTAAATGTCACAGGGGCTAATTCTCAGGGAAATTTTTATTTATACTGGTTTACTGATTTCAAATAGTGGCCTGAAAAAATATTTGATGACAATCATGGTGGGATATTTTTCAGCAAGTCTTCGATATTAAAAGTTTTTTTATAGACTGGTAATTTTCTGTATTTGTGTGTTATATGTTGCATTGTGACTGGAGTATTTTTTGTTGACATCCACAATCTGACATTGATGTGCTGAAAATAGATTGCAAGATCGTTGTCAATCAAGAACATGAACATATTAAATTATCGGTTTGTTTATTTTCACACAATTCAAATACACAGCGGTATTGACAGGCTCCATTGCTCATCATATGGAAATGTTTTATACATTCCTTATGGTGATTGCAAAATTACAAATAAACTCAATACAAGTCCGTCGGTCGGCGACAAAAACGTAAAAATACTCAATACAGGTGAAAAAAATACTGAATTTTCAGTATCCGGTCAGCCATTCCAAGCTAAGTGTGCATCATACTTATTTTTTCAAATTTACCCAAGAATTGTTTAAAGCAGCTTTTCAGTTACCTATATGGTCAGGGTTACTGGATATGGAATATCCAAGAGATTGTTCAGTTTATTGAGGTCACAGAGCTTTTTGAAGACCTGCATTGTTGCAGCCTCATCACTGAGGCCACTGTGGTACAATTTTGTCAGGTGGAATTTTCCACAGAGAACTAGTTCAATCACACTGGCTAACTTGGCAAGAAATAGGGTAGTGGCCACTCTGTTGATGCGGAGTGCTTTCTCACTGTCAGACGTTACAAGTTACTCGAGCTGTCTGCATGTATTCCACCTCATTTTGGTGTCACGGGAGTCACACGAGTGAGTATAATTGTTTTGTTCTCTAAGACCTATCTCATCCACAGATAAACAGTTTATGTTTATAAATCATCTATTAAAACATCAACTAAAACAGAGCTAATATTAAATCTAAATGTATTATATTTGCTAGAAAATCTTCTTAAAAGGCTGTCACGGGAGTCACAGTTTCTTTGTCACGGGAGTCACACTGTACAGGCTTTGTTATCCAGCAAACTATTTAATGTGTTAATTTTATTTTTTTTCTGCAGATTTGTTATTATATTATTACTTTCTAAAATGGTTGATCCAAAATGCCACTAACAGCTACAGAAAGGCAGAGAAAGAGGAGGGAGAAGTTAACATCAAACCATGCTCCATTTGCTGTTTATAAACAAAAGTGTAGACAATACCGTAATAAGTATAAGGAAACAAAGGGAAGGGAATTCACATAATTAACTGAAGAAGATAAAGCAAAACATCTAGAAAAGAAAAGGCTGTTTGACAGGGATCAACAGTGGAAATGTTGAGAAAAGAAACGGTTACTATCAATTCCTACTTGTGAAAACAGTCCAAAAGCATACTCAGCAAAGCATTTCTTGAGTAGGGCTACCAAACAGGCAAAAGGCGCATTGCTGAGAAGCCCAAGAAAGAAAAAAGCTGTAATTGTTCTTCATAGACTGATTTTGTATTATTTCAATTTTCTTGTGAATAAAATAATGTAAGAAATATTTTATGTAAGTTGTTGCATGATACGGGTGCTACTTGTCACGGGAGTCACATTTTCCTGTCACGGGAGTCACGCAATTTCATTGATCTGTAAGACCATGTGGTTCTTCTTTGTGTATCAATTTAATTTATTTATAAATCTTGAAACCTTCAAGTAGATTACTGTGTGGACCAACATCGCATATCTTATCTTGAAGGCTACAACAAGAACAAAATGGGAAGGCAGTCAATCTTTTTTTTTATCGGAGCTGTCACGGGAGTCAAGATTTTCTTTTTCAATTTTTGATTTGAAGTTGTACTGAATTGGAAAACAATATTATTCAAAATAGTGACCTCTTTTTACTGTTTAGAAGAAGTAAATAACACTTCATATTAGTTTTGGAATTTGGAAGCTATAGCGGAAAACAGATGAAAGAATGAGTAGCGATGTCACAGGAGTCACATTTATTATAAGGAACTGGGTACATAATGGCTGTATGGAAGAGAATTTGTGCTTCAACTTATCTGGTTTTGTATTATTTCAGTTTTCTTGTGAATAAAATAATGTAAGAAATATTTTATGCAAGTTGTTTCATGATAAGGGTGCTACTTGTCCGGGAGTCACATTTTCCTGTCACGGGAGTCCCGCAATTTCATTGATCTGTAAGACCATGTGGTTCTTCTTTGTGTATCAATTTAATTTATTTATAAATCTTGAAACCTTCAAGTAGATTACTGTGTGGACCAACATCACATATCTTATCATGAAGGCTACAACAAGAACAAAATGGGAAGGCAGTCAATCTTTTTTCGATCGCAGCTGTCACGGGAGTCACGTTTTTATTTTTAAATTTTTGTTTTGAAGTTGTACTGAATTGGAAAAAAATATTATTCAAAATAGTGACCTGTTATTACTGTTCAGAAGAAGTTAATAGCACTGCATATTAGTTTTAAAATTTGGAAGCTAGAGCGGAAAACAAATGAAAAAACGAGTAGCAATGTCACGGGAGTCGCCTTGGAATGGCTGCGGTGGCAAAAATTTGGAGGCATAAATATATAAAAACTGAAGTTGACATAGCCCTATACCCCATTCGAGGTACAGGCCTACACCTCGATCGAGGTATAATACCCTGATCAAGGTATAATACCCCGATTAAGGTATTTTCCCTTACCTGTTTAACGTTGTTACACATTTCGTAGCTTGTATAGCTGCTGGTAAAAATTTCCATTACTTTCAACAATTCTGCCAAATCCATGATATTGACAGTTTCTTTTTTAGAAGCCAATTTTTTTGTGATCGTCAGGACGATGACCTGAGCTTCAATTTTACTTGTCGGCATATTTTTTTGGTCATACAAACGAGTGAACAACCGAACATTTTGACCCCTGATATTTGTCATACAACATGGCGAAATGGATACATTTCAGACTTTTACATGCAGATTTCATTTACTATTATAAAGTATTTATATCATATTGTATCCTATTATGGACTATAACTTCCCATACTTGTGTCAAACAACTAAACTGTGTTATGTATATTGGGAATAATTCTGTTTCTTTGCCAGGCTGACAGATTCCCTACATGAAAGCTATTGCAATTCGGTTTCCTTCAGACATTATTACTTCACTGAACTGTTTTGTATTTTATCAGGTCCGAGAGCATAGCCCGTCGTCATGGATATTCGACCAAACCACACTATCTACATCAACAATCTGAACGAAAAGATCAAGAAAGATGGTGAGCCATACGAACTGTATTAAAAAGGGAGGGGGGGGGGGGAGATTATACAACAGACTATTAAAAGGGAATTGGGGTGGGATTATACAACAAACTGTATATTGAAGGGGGATTGGCGGTGGGATTATACAACAAACTGTATTGAATGGGTATGTACTGGCTGGGCTGATCAGTGTTCAGGATAATAGGAACTGTGGACACTCATGTTCGGGCACATATAGGCACCGTCATGATTGGGCTGAAAAAATGTTGAAACCGACGTTAAATCCTACTCACTCGCCCCTTGGCAGTGGGATTATACAACAAACTGTATTGAATGGGGATTTATGGCTTTACATCGCACACTAGACAAAACGATGTCATTCCCAAATTAAAGAGCAGATGATGTCGAGATATTATCAGGGTGATTCATCAACTAAATACAGAGTCCAATCAAAGGTATATCTGTCATGTAAGACGAATTGATGTGAAACTACAGGATTTCCAATAGTGGCAAATGGGCAAGTGGTCAGCCATTGTTCCATATGCTAACATATCATGCATGTCGAGTCACATTGGAAAGCAGTATCTCCTCCTACATGAACTATATCTCAATCCTACCTACTTTTACTAAATTCATGGATTGTCAAATATTTTCTCTAATTTTGGGCTCAAACGAAGTTGCTGAATAGAGGGTGTTCCAAAATTAGGATGGTCTAAAGCCCCAGATTTACGCTGTGTTACCCCTGAAAGGGCTGCAGAACTAATTGAATTCCCTCTTGATGGTATTTATCAGTCCGTCACGCTCCTGCTAAAAAAATCAGAACAAGTCCGAATAGTTTGGAATGGAAACACTGGTCAACAGGAAACTGCACACTTTGGATTAATTAAAAAAAGCATGTTATCTGGTAGGTTATATTTGCAGTAAATTTGAAATGCTTCATTTGGCTTGATATTGATGATTTTCTATTTTTAGAGTTGAAGAAGTCTCTCTATGCGATCTTCTCCCAGTTCGGGCAAATTATTGACATCGTAGCATTGAAGACATTGAAAATGCGTGGTCAAGCTTTTGTCATATTTAAAGATATTAACAGTGCTATCAATGCCCTCAAGTCCATGCAAGGCTTCCCCTTCTACGATAAACCTATGGTAAGTGAAGTGTTATGGAAGACTGAGGGGTTCAAATGGCCAAATCATTATTGGTACTGAAAGACTTCTTAAGTTTTAACATCAAGGGCATATTGCCCTATTTCTTCTAATTTTTCGAACAGCATTTTTGGACTTTGAAGCAGAAAAAAAACTTCTGTATGTCAACTGAGGCTAATACTGTGGCATGGATATGTTATTCATCTCAAGAACTGAACATATAGCCAGTGAAATTTGTAGAATGTTAGCAGAATTTCTCTCCACAGATGATTGAAGTTTAGTTTTGCCGTCTGAATAATCAGAAGAAATCGGGTAGAATATGAAACTAAGCAAGTAGACATAGCGTTTCAATGACTGTTGCCGTGTAGTGTGCAAATGTGAAGTAATTTGATTACAAAATACATAGTCGTATTAAATTCATTGGCATACATTTTTATACGCCTATCAGAGGGAGAAGAGACTGCTGTTATAAACATTTTACAATGAAATAAAAGTGAAGCAGATGCCAAGTACCAATCATGGCCAATGTACAACGTTCATGTATCCATACTCCTGCTACATTTTCAACATTTGCTGTGTTTGGTATTCAATAATACATTTATTTCCACAGCGGATCCAGTATTCCAAGAAAGATTCTGATTTAATTTCCAAAATGAAGGGGACATTTGTTGAGCGACCGAAGAAGAAAAAGGAAGATGAACCGACGGAAGGAAAGAAGAAAAAGAAGGGTCAACCACGGTATGTTAAGATGGATCTGGTCATACGTTAGTGAGAAGTTGAGTGGACTGTCACCAAAGATAGAACTATGCATGTATGTCTTGATAAGCAGACTCTATTTATAAACTAATGGTTGCCATTTGGAGAGTCTGATATCTGGATTTGACTTGAGGGGCACCTGCCAATATCTCCTGTTCTGAGGTATTTTGTGACTGACATTTAACATTTTGATGTTGACTCCTCGATCCACATTGTGCCAAACACCAATAAAACACCTTGGACCATTTATTATCAAATTTTCCTTTGAACTCCTTGTCAAGGTTCTAATAAATGGAATCCCTGCAAAGTTGCATTTTGAAATGGACTAAAGCAGTGTCAGGTTATTTATACTTTGACCTGTATTTACGAATAATTATTAAGTTGTACGGCTTTGAACAAGCCAATTTCACTTTAAATGAATATAGATGAGCATATCTTGTGTGATAGCTCAGACCTGTTATATCACTTATCCGGTCATCTTCTTCCAGCCCCGGTGTAATACCTAGTGCCACTCCACCCGCTCAGCCCGCGGCGCCTGTCGTCCAGCCTATGCAGACAGGTAAGCTTCAAGTTTTCACCAGATTTGTATTCCTGAAAAGAAGTGTCTTGTAGGATTTTTCAGTCATGATTTGAGAGAACAGAAAGGTGGACACTTGAAATGGATTCTCAGTGACCTATCTAATCCATCACAGTGGCCATGAGTAAACCTTTTATTAGAGTATTATGGACTGGATATCATATCTATGGGGTGGTGTGGAAGGAGCATTCTCATGGCTTAAGATTGTTCACCTTCTACTGTCCGATATTCCCTCAGATTGCACAGAGGATAAAAATGCGGTGTGCAGTTCTTGTGAGCATAGCTCGTGGTCAATCAGCATCAGCACCATTGTATTATTATTTCGTGAATTTATATAACCATGTGATCTCTGTAGTGGATCACTGCAAACGATGTTTTTGAAGACTCTACTGGCATTAGAAAAGGTGTTGACCAGAACTGAATTAAACTGACATCAGTATGAAGCAAAGGATCTGACGTAATATACAAGAGCATATTTTGACCACAGTAACTGTGCAAATAGCACAACACTCCACCATGAGGCGCACATAGATTACAACAACAACATGCTGCTTTTACTTTCGGAATGAACTGTGACCACTCGCTTGTGACTAAATCACTGGACCTTTGATAGTTGTATGTCTCCCTAATCTGTAAGTGGACATTCTTCTAGGCAATATTTTTGTAGTGAAAATGATTCACATTTGAACTTTTGACTTGAAATATGCAGACTTGTTCAAAAAGTTTCAGGGGCCAAATGGCAAGTAGTCTTATACCACTGAATACTGCAGTCGCCAAAACGGATTTACGGTCGCAAATGGCGAGCTGGCGACCGGTTATTTCAACCCCTGATCAGCATCAGCAACATTATAAACACGTCATACCATGTGCTCTTGTCAAATAATTAGGCACCTTATTTGTTCATTCTTCTACAAGACTTGCTGGATGCATTTTCCAGCTCTCTCATTTGCAGATACACATTTACCGTGTTGATCAAACTTGATAATGACTGAATGTGCAAGTGCGCTGCATTTTTCAGATACAATGCTATCGGGGGATGTTCCACTGGTGATACTTCGGGAGGTTACAAATTTTGACTGGGTGGAAGTTGGGAAAGGGGGTGGGGGGGGGGGGGCAACTCCACATTCAGAGGCATTGTGATATTGACTAAGGTGCTCTCTTTCCCTCTTTTTGTGCAAGTGGTAATAATTCGTGTCGTTTCAGCTCCAGTAGCACAGACGGTTACCCAGGCCTCCACAGCTATACCAGAACAACCACCCAACAACATTCTCTTCTTGACCAATCTCCCAGAGGAAACAAATGAAATGATGTTATCCATGTTGTTTAACCAGTAAGTATATCCTATATAATGTTATTTTAATGGACTAGGTGCCAATAAATAAGTCTGCCTGGTTAAGTTCTCTCTATAAACTGTATTCACCTCCGAAGTACAGTTGTACAGCTGATTTTTTATTGCTCGGAAATAGCTTTACCAGTATACATTGTGCACAAATTCAAAGTTCAATTCTTGATTGGTTGACTTCACTGAATTACAAAGTGCAGATTAATTTTGATTATTAAGTTTATAATACATATTTTGTGAATTTTCGTTCTCCATACTTTTTAAGTTTAATTAATTATTTACCTGTATGATTTCTTTTCTTCTCAGATTTCCAGGATTCAAAGAGGTTCGATTGGTCCCAGGACGGCACGATATCGCTTTTGTGGAATTTGAAAATGAGCTTCAGTCAGGGGCCGCGAAGGACACTTTACAGGGATTTAAGATCACGCCTAGCAATGCTATGAAAATCTCGTTCGCCAAAAAATAATATTCAACAAAAAATGAGATAGAGACTCTTACATTATTCATTGTTGCATTCTATTGTTTCCATTGTCCATTCATTGCTATTAACGTGAACAATTTGAGTTGCTAGACCTGGTCATGTAATGAAAATGTTGTATTTATTATGTCTTCTGGGACGTAAAAATGTTGGCAGTATGTAAACCAGTTATGAAGAAATTGGTAGGAAAAAGCTACAAATTCAGGAGTTTGAAAAGAAAATGATTTGGATATTTGATAATTTACATTCATTGCCAATGGTCCTTCTGTTAGTTGGAAGAAAACTTTCAATCATCATGATCCAATATTCAAATTTCATCTACATGTAACTTGGAGAAATTTACTCTATTATTGATGGAGGAATTGATGGGAAAATGTGTTGCATACTGGAGTGGATATTGGGTGATTGTGCCGGAGTGAACAGTCAGATTCCGATACTTGTGGTAACAGTGTCCTGTAAGTATTGTCAAGTTGATGAAGTCAGATACTACACTTTCACAAGGTTGAGAAGCTTATGGTTAGCTGATTTTCTGCACTAGTCCATTCAAAATCTAGGTTTTGTTTGGACTATCTTGTGGATCCTATTGGTGATATGAGACATGTGGCATGGTGAACACTGGCACCAAAGATGGCGAATCTTGGAAAATTCCTCCATCTCTTTTTCCTATTAATGAACAATGAGATCCATCACTCCTGAGGATGGGTTAGTCAACTTAGATGAAAACGTACGAGTATAGCCATAAGTCAGCAGACATGTTGTCACCACACCATTTCCCTGGAGTCTTCACCCTCTCCCCATCAATTCTCGCTCTTTATTCTGTAACTTTCTCTCCAAGATTTTCCCCACACCAAATAACACTGGCTCGACTCCCACACTGGGCTTGGGATCATCTATATCAGCAACAGCCTCTGTGTTTTACCGAAGAAGTGTTCTAATGTACAGAAAGACAGTCTCCATATTAAATGGGCATGTTCAAATGGATAAACATTCGAAATCTATCTAATTTGTTACTCAATATAATAATGTTTCTTTCTATCATTACCAAGTCTTTATTCGTATGTTATATTAATTCAAAACACGATAATTTTAATTCACCAACTTGCTCACAAAATTCACCCGATTACTATATAGTTTTACGATAAATAGTCACATCGGACTTTTCATAAAACCAATTCGGAATGCTGATAGTTCTCCCTAAAGAGTCCCAGTCTTTTGAATGAACTATGATGGAGATATCAAACATAATACACGGTAATAAATAGATCACGACGATCGCGGTGAAGCAGTCCGCCATTTTGGATTTTTCGTGAAAATCAGCGTAGCACATAATTCAAACACCAGCATTTTGCTGGAATTAGCTCGACAAATAATTCGAAAGTAACCAATTTTTGGAGTTGCGAGTTTCATCACTGCATCGCGAGAGGGGATGGCAGAAGGTGTACTTCTGCATATTCCCATCCTCGCGAGCCAGTGTACATGGTGTATCGATCAATCGGTCAAGATCGATACACTGGCTTGGTTAGTTACCCATATAAGTTCTGGATATAAATAGATCAAGGGGTTTCCTCTAAATCAACCCAATCGGTGAACGCACTGAGCTAGTGGATTAGGCCAATCCAGTGCGAAATAAATGTGACGGGGTTTGAATTTCATCGTGGGCCCAACTGCATTGATGTCAAGCTGAAATCGACATCGGAAGTCAAAGCAAAAACAGCAAATTACCGACATGATAATTCAAAACAAGTGCGGGAGATGAAATGTACAAGATTGTTTTAAAGAGGCGTCGACTCAAGAACTCATTCGAATCACCAAAAATGTCCAGGTAAACCCTCTGCGAAAATTTAGGATTTACCTGGACTTAAGATGCATATTCCATGTATACAGGTATTCGATAGAACTGTTGCAAGTACTACCCAATTAGGCTTGATGAAGTGTGTTGGGTCAGTGGTGCCGGAAATTAGCATAGCAGGATTTCACCACTGGATATTATGTTCCCTAATGGACGGAGATTGCACTTACAATATTGACAGTTGTCTGATCTGCTTTGATGGGGCCCATAATAAAAGAGTTGTTGCATTATTTCCATATTTGAACCTTGGCTACACCAAAATTTTCTATAACTGCGCACGATTTTTCATTAACATTGCAGGCCTCTGTTGAATCCAGCTATATGAGGTCCGTTGTAAAAGCGAGATATTGGGCTACTGGCACTGTTACGAGGATATCCTACAATATGGAGTGCTTGTTGAACCATTGCGATGTGATTTAATGGAAGGGAACATGAAGAAAAGATGGTCAATTTGGGGGGAGAAGAACCCAACTGTTCAATCATGATCTGTGATGGTAGTGGTTATGTGGTAAGGCTTGGTGGTGTGCTTGATTCTTTCAGCATTGCACAAAGCTGACCTTGCAACCAACATTGCACCGAGTTGATGTTGCATTAACGTGTATTTCATGAACCAGCATTGCACATAGCTGGATATCTCGCTTGGAATAATTCGTCGCTTGATAAATTAGTTTAACTGCATAAAATAGCTACCAGTCTTAAAAAGTAAACTCTTAGCGAACTTCATTCTGACTGCTTGAATACCTGCTATCCCAGAGAAGCAGTTTGCGTACTTGATTACAACTGTGGTAGACCATAATTTGTCTAACCCCAGACGTGCCAGCATTGCATTTAGCTGGACCCTGGGACCGGTCCTCTCTGGTTGTATTTTTTCAGAACTAACTCGTTTCACATCGGGTTGATTGCCTTGGTTTCTAAAACGGTAAGTTTATCTCGTCGACCTTGTGGAAGTGGGAGTTCTGGCAAGGTGCAAACCGGCCTTCGATCTTTGAACTACTTATCTGTTCGTATGGTCTGAGCGAAGTTGGAGGTGGAAACGGTCTGTGGACTGTTGTCTGCCAGTTTTCTATCGCACGCACATGAACGTTCAGTGTTCTGTCCTTGTTGCACTGGTTGACGGGTGTATCAGCTGATACAAGTAAGAGAAAGAAGCCGCTTCACATCGGCAGAACAAGGACGGTTCACCATATGCGTACGATAAGAAACTAGGAGATAATGGTCACCCCTAATCATTTTAGTTGTGTATTTGTATTGTACCTGTTGTAGAGTTGATTCCTGATTTTTTATGCAAATACATCATTTGTTGCGCTTCATCACATTTTTGGATGGAATTGTTCATATGACTTTCATAAGAATAAAATTTGTACAATTTAATGAGGTATTTTATCATATTTTTATTCCCATGCCGGACACCGGTCGGGGGATATTGAATTGCAGTTTGTGTGGGTGTGTCCAATTTTCCTGATAACTTGAAAATTATTGTTTCAGTTCTCTCCAAATTAGCTTTCAGGGTATAGATTTCACGCTAACCAGACCCTGTAAAAAAATCGAAAATCACCTTTTCCATGTCCAGAATTGGTTCATAACTTGATGCCAGCCTTGCGTATTGGAGCAGAGAATAACCCAATTTACTCCAAGGTCAAATGGTCATGGGTCAAGGTCACCTAGGCCAGAAAGAGGGAAATAGTGAACTGCAGTTCGGAGATGTGGGTTTTGATAAAATTCAAAGTATACCTCCGTCGTTGCAAGTACCGGTAATTGATATAATTGCCACTCGACATAAAGGAATACGATACCATCCATGGGGATCCTGGGTGTAAAAAGAATGTGGGGTTCCCAGGTGTGAAAAGCAAGGACCCAAACATCGTGATCTGACTGAAATATAGCTGAAAGTGACGATCATGTTCACTCATTTGTGTGTCCAGGTTATGACCGCAACATAAGCCTTGCAGTATGAAGACTTGTACGATTGTGCTAGGATCTGAGAGTATGAATGTCCAATGAAGGTTTGATCTGTTATGATTGAACTGGGATCTGATGGTATGCATGTGCAAGGATGGTCTCACCGGGTGTGATTGTTTTAGGATCTGATGGCATATGTCCAAGGATGGTCTCACCGGGTGTGATTGTGTTGGGATCGGATGGCATGAATGTCCAAGGATTGTCACACGGGGTGTGATTGTGCTAGGATCTGATGGTATGCATGTCCAAGGATGGTCACACCGGGTGTGATTGTGCTAGGATCTGATGCCATGAATGTCCAAGGATTGTCACACGGGGTGTGATTGTGCTAGGATCTGATGGTATACATGTCCAAGGATGGTTCCACTGGGTATGATTGAGCTAGAATCTGATGGTATGCATGTCCAGGGATGTTCCGACCTGGTGATTGTGCTATATGATGGTATGAGCATCCAAGGATGGTCACATCTGGTGTGATTGTGCTAGGATCTGATGGTATGAATGTCCAAGGATGGTCACACCGGGTGTGATTGTGCTAGGATCTGATGGTATGAATGTCCATGGATGGTCACGCTCGGTGTGATTGTGCTAGGATGTGATGGCATGAATGTCCAAGGATGGTCACACCGGGTGTGATTGTGCTAGGATCTGATGGTATGCTTGTCCAAGGATGTTCCGACCTGATGTGATTGTACTATATGATATGAACATCCAAGGATGGTCACATCTGGTGTGATCGTGCTAGGATCTGATGGTATGGATGTCCAAGGATCATCTAACCTGGTATGATTGTTAGGATCTGATGGTATGAACATGCAAGAAGGGTCGGCCCTGATGTGATTGTAATGGGGTCTGATGGCATGAATGTCCAAGGATGGTCACACTGGGTGTGATTGTGCTAGGATCTGATGGTATGAATGTCTGATCTGTTATGATGGAGCTAGGATCTGATGGTATGAATGCCTGATCTGTTATGATGGAGCTAGGATCTGATGGTATAAATGTCCAAGGATGGTCCAACCTGGTATGATTGTACTAGGATCTAATGGTGTCCAATCCAGTATGATTGCATGTGCTATGATCTGATGATATGCATGTCCAAGGATGGTCACACCTGGTATGATTGTGCTAGAATCTGATGGTATTCATGTCCAAGGATGGTCCGACCTGAAAGGATTGTGCTAGGATATGATGGTATAAATGTCAAAGGATGATCAGACCTGGTACAGTTGTACTAGGATCTGATCATATGAATGTCCAAAGATGGTGTCCTGGTATGATTGTGCAAGTTTCTGATGTTATGAACATTCAAGAATGATCCAACATAGTATGATTGTGCTAGGATCTGATGGTATGCATGTCCAAGGATGGTCAGACCTGTTAGGATTGTGCTAGGATCTGACGGTAGAAATATCCAAGGATGGTCCGACCTGCTATGATTGTGCTAGGATCTGGTGGTATGAATGTCCAAGGATGGTTAAACCGGGTGTGATTGTGCTATATGATATGAATGTGCAAGGATGTTCACATCTGGTGTGGTTGTGCTATGATCTGATGGTATGAATGTCGAAGAATCATCTAACCTGGTATGATTCTGCTAGGATCTGATGGTATGCATGTCCGAAGATGGTCCAACTTGGAAGGATTATGCTAGGATCTGATGGTATAAACATCCAAGGATGGTCCGTCTTGGTATGATTGTACTAGGATCTGATGTTATGAACTTCCAAGAATGGTCTGACCCGACAGGACTTTACTAGGATCTGATGGTATGCATTTCCATGGATGGTCCGACCTGGTATGATTGTGGTAGGATCCGATGGTATGAATGTCCAAGGATGGTCACATCTGGTACGATTGTGCTAGGATCTGATGGTATGCATGTCCAAGGATGGTCTTGACTGGTACGATTGTGCTTGGATTTGATGTTCTGAATGTCCAAGGATGGTCGTACTTGGTGTGATTGTACTAGGAACTGATGGTATGAATGTATAAGGTCTAATGACCAGACATGGTGCACCTGTCCAAGGGTCTAATGGTGTGAATGTATAAGGTCTAATGACCGGATATGGTGAGACTGCCCAGGGATCTTATTGTGTGAAAGGTCTAGTGACCCGACATGGTTCGTTTGTCCAAGGATCTAATGGTGTGAATGTATAAGGTCTGATGACCCGACCTGGTTCGTTTCTCCAGGGATCCAATGGTGTGAATGTACAAGGTCTGATGACCTGACATGGTTCGTCTGTCAAAGCATCCAATGGTGTGAATGTACAAGGTCTAATGACCCGACATGGTTCTTCTGTCCAAGGATCTAATGGTGTGAATGTATAAGGTCTAATGACCCGACATGGTTCTTCTGTCCAAGGATCTAATGGTGTGAATGTATAAGGTCTAATGACCCGACATGGTTCTGTCCAAGGATCTAATGTTGTGAATGTATAAGGTCTAATGACCGGACATGGTTCTTCTGTCCAAAGATCTAATGGT
Source organism: Hanleya hanleyi (assembly GCA_036873755.1). Lineage (NCBI taxonomy): Eukaryota > Metazoa > Mollusca > Polyplacophora > Lepidopleurida > Hanleyidae > Hanleya > Hanleya hanleyi. The sequence goes on from JAVTVY010023368.1 coordinate 76,512, forward strand.
GTGAATGTATCGGGTCAAATGACCCAACATGGTTCGTCTGTTCAAGGGTATAATGTTGTTAATGTATAAGGTCTAATGACCCGACATGGTTCGTCTGTCCAAGGGTCTAATGGTGTGAATGTATAAGGTCTAATTACCCGACATGGTTCGTCTGTCCAAGGGTCTAATGGTGTGAATGTATAAGGTCTAATGACCCGACATGGTTCGTCTGTCCAAGGGTCTAATGGTGTGAATGTATAAGGTCTAATGACCCGACATGGTTCATCTGTCCAAGGGTCTAATGGTGTGAATGTACAAGGTCTAATGACCCGACATGGTTTGTCTGTCCAAGGATCTAATGGTGTGAATGTATAAGGTCTAATGACCCGACATGGTTTGTCTGTCCAAGGGTCTAATGGTGTGAATGTATAATGACCCGACATAGTTCGTCTGTCCAAGGATCTAATGGTGTGAATGTATAAGGTCTAATGGCCGGACATGGTTCGTCTGTCCAAGGATCTAATGATGTGAAGGTATAAGGTCTAATGACCCGACATGGTTTGTCTGTCCAAGGGTCTAATGGTGTGAATGTATAAGGTCTAATGACCCGACATGGTTTGTCTGTCCAAGGATCTAATGGTGTGAATGTATCAGGTCTAATGCCCTGACATGGTTTGTCTGTCCAAGGATCTAATGGTGTGAATGTATAAGGTCTAATGACCCGACATGGTTTGTCTGTCCAAGGGTCTAATGGTGTGAATGTATAAGGTATAATGACCCGACATAGTTCGTCTGTCCAAGGATCTAATGGTGTGAATGTATAAGGTCTAATGACCCGACATGGTTCGTCTGTCCAAGGATCTAATGGTGTGAATGTACAAGGTCTAATGACCCGACATGGTTTGTCTGTCCAAGGGTCTAATGGTGTGAATGTATAAGGTCTAATGACCTGACATGGTTTGTCTGTCCAAGGATCTAATGGTGTGAATGTATAAGGTCTAATGACCCGACATGGTTTGTCTGTCCAAGGATCTAATGGTGTGAATGTATAAGGTCTAATGACGCGACATGGTTGGTCTGTCCAAGGGTCTAATGGTGTGAATGTATAAGGTATAATGACCCGACATAGTTCGTCTGTCCAAGGATCTAATCGTGTGAATGTATAAGGTATAATGACCCGACATAGTTCGTCTGTCCAATGATCTAATGGTGTGAATGTATAAGGTCTAATGACCCGACATGGTTCGTCTGTCCAAGGATCTAATGGTGTGAATGTATAAGGTCTAATGACCCGACATGGTTTGTCTGTCCAAGGGTCTAATGGTGTGAATGTACAAGGTCTAATGACCCGACATGGTTTGTCTGTCCAAGGGTCTAATGGTGTGAATGTATAAGGTCTAATGACCCGACATGGTTCGTCTGTCCAAGGATCTAATGATGTGAAGGTATAAGGTCTAATGACCTGACATGGTTTGTCTGTCCAAGGATCTAATGGTGTGAATATCTAAGGTCTAATGACCTGACATGGTTTGTCTCTCCAAGGATCTAATGGTGTGAATGTATAAGGTCTAATGACACGACATGGTTTGTCTGTCCAAGGGTCTAATGGTGTGAATGTATAAGGTATAATGACCCGACATAGTTCGTCTGTCCAAGGATCTAATGGTGTGAATGTATAAGGTCTAATGACCCTACATGGTTCGTCTGTCCAAGGATCTAATGGTGTGAATGTATAAGGTCTAATGACCCGACATGGTTTGTCTGTCCAAGGGTCTAATGGTGTGAATGTATAAGGTCTAATGACCTGACATGGTTTGTCTGTCCAAGGATCTAATGGTGTGAATGTATAAGGTCTAATGACCCGACATGGTTCGTCTGTCCAAGGATCTAATGATGTGAAGGTATAAGGTCTAATGACCCGACATGGTTGGTCTGTCCAAGGATCTAATGGTGTGAATGTATAAGGTCTAATGACCTGACATGGTTTGTCTGTCCAAAGATCTAATGGTGTGAATGTATAAGGTCAAATGACCCAACATGGTTCGTCTGTTCAAGGGTATAATGTTGTTAATGTATAAGGTCTAATTACCCGACATGGTTCGTCTGTCCAAGGATCTAATGGTGTGAATGTATAAGGTCTAATGACCCGACAAGGTTCGTCTGTCCAAGGATCTAATGGTGTAAATGTATAAGGTCTAATGACCCGACAAGGTTCGTCTGACCAAGGATCTAATGGTGTGAATGTATAAGGTCCAATGACCCGACATGGTTCGTCTGTCCAAGGATCTAATGGTGTGAATGTATAAGGTCTAATGACCCGACAAGGTTCGTCTGTCCAAGGATCTAATGGTGTGAATGTATAAGGTCCAATGACCCGACAAAGTTCGTCTGTCCAAGGATCTAATGGTGTGAATGTATAATGTCTAATGACCCGACTTGGTTCGTCTGTCCAAGGATCTAATGGTTTGAATGTATAAGGTCTGATGACCCGACAAGGTTCGTCTGTCCAAGGATCTAATGGTGTGAATGTATAAGGTCCAATGACCCGACATGGTTCGTCTGTCCAAGGATCTAATGGTGTAAATGTATACGGTCTAATGACCCGACAAGGTTCGTCTGTCCCAGTGTCTAATGGTGTGAATGTATAAGTTCTAATGACCCGACATGGTTCGTCTGTCCAAGGATCTAATGGTGTGGATGTATAAGGTCTAATGACCCGACATGGTTCGTCTGTCCAAGGATCTAATGGTGTGAATGTATAAGGTCCAATGACCCGACATGGTTCGTCTGTCCAAGGATCTAATGTTGTGAATGTATAATGTCTAATGACCGGAGATGGTTCTTCTGTCCAAAGATCTAATGGTGTGAATGTATAAGGTCAAATGACCCAACATGGTTCGTCTGTTCAAGGGTATGATGTTAATGTATAAGGTATAATGACCCGACATGGTTCGTCTGTCCAAGGGTGTAATGGTGTGAATGTATAAGGTCTAATTAACCGACATGGTTCGTCTGTCCAAGGGTCTAATGGTGTGAATGTATAAGGTCTAATGACCCGACATGGTTCATCTGTCCAAGGGTCTAATGGTGTGAATGTATAAGGTCTAATGACCCGACATGGTTCTTCTGTTCAAGGGTCTAATGGTGTGAATGTATAAGGTCTAATGACCCGACATGATTCTTCTGTCCAAGGGGCTAATGGTGTGAATGTATAAGGTCTAATGACCCGACATGGTTCGTCTGTCCAAGGGTCTAATGGTGTGAATGTATAAGTTCTAATGACCCGACATGGTTCGTCTGTCCAAGGGTCTAATGGTGTGAATGTACAAGGTGTAATGACCCGACATGGTTCGTCTGTCCAAGGGTCTAATGGTGTGAATGTACAAGATCTAATGACCCGACATGGCTAGTCTGTCCAAGGGTCTAAAGGTGTGAATGTATACAGTCTAATGACCCGACATGGTTCGTCTGTCCAAGGATCTAATGGTGTGAATGTATACGGTCTAACGACCCGACATGGTTCGTCTGTCCAAGGATCTAATGGTGTGAATGTATAAGGTCTAATGACCCGACATGGTTCGTCTGTCCAAGGATCTAATGATGTGAAGGTATAAGGTCTAATGACCCGACATGGTTGGTCTGTCCAAGGATCTTATTGTGTGAAAGGTCTAATGATCCGACATGGTTCGTCTGTCCAAGGATCTAATGGTGTGAATGTATACGGTCTAATGACCCGACATGGTTCGTCTGTCCAAGGATCTAATGGTGTGAATGTATAAGGTCTAATGACCCGACATGGTTCGTCTGTCCAAGGATCTAATGATGTGAATGTATAAGGTCTAATGACCCGACATGGTTCGTCTGTCCAAGGATCTAATGGTGTGAATGTATACAGTCTAATGACCCGACATGGTTCGTCTGTCCAAGGATCTAATGGTGTGAATGACTATAAGGTCTAATGAACGGACATGGTTCGTCTGTCCAAGGGTCTAATGTTGTGAAAGTATAATGTCCAATGACCCGACATGGTTCGTCTGTCCAAGGATCTAATGGTGTGAATGTATAAGGTCTAATGACCCGACATGGTTCATCTGTCCAAGGGTCTAATGATGTGAATGTATAAGGTCTAATCACCCGACATGGTTCGTCTGTCCAAGGGTCTAATGGTGTGAATGTATAAGGTCTAATGACCCGACATAGTTCGTCAGTCCAAGGATCTAATGGTGTGAATGTATAAGGTCTAATGACCCGACATGGTTCGTCTGTCCAAGGATCGAACGGTGTGAATGTATAAGGTCTAATGACCCGACATGGTTCGTCTGTCCAAGGATCGAATGGTGTGAATGTATAAGGTCTAATGACCCGACATGGTTCGTCTGTCCAAGGATCTAATGGTGTGAATGTATAAGGTCTAATGACCTGACATGGTTTGTCTGTCCAAGGGTCTAATTGTGTGAATGTATAAGGTTAATGACCGACATGGTTTGTCTGTCCAAGGATCTACTGGTGTGAATGTATCAGGTCTAATGACCTGACATGGTTTGTCTGTCCAAGGATCTAATGGTGTGAATGTATAAGGTCTAATGACCCGACATGGTTTGTCTGTCCAAGGGTCTAATGGTGTGAATGTATAAGGTCTAATGACCTGACATGGTTTGTCTGTCCAAGGGTCTATTGGTGTGAATGTATAAGGTCTAATGACCCGACATGGTTTGTCTGTACAAGAGTCTAATGGTGCGAATGTATAAGGTCTAATGACCTGACATGGTTTGTCTCTCCAAGGATCTAATGGGTGAATGTATAAGGTCTAATGACCTGACATGGTTTGTCTGTCCAAGGATCTAATGGTGTGAATGTATAAGGTCTAATGACCCGACATGGTTTGTCTGACCAAGGGTCTAATGGTGTGAATGTATAAGGTATAATGACCCGACATAGTTCGTCTGTCCAAGGATCTAATGGTGTGAATGTATACGGTCTAATGACCCGACATGGTTCGTTTGTCCAAGGATCTAATGATGTGAAGGTATAAGGTCTAATGACCCGACATGGTTGGTCTGTCCAAGGATCTTATTGTGTGAAAGGTCTAATGACCCTACATGGTTCGTCTGTCCAAGGATCTAATGGTGTGAATGACTAGAAGGTCTAATGAGCGGACATTTTTCGTCTGTCCAAGGGTCTAATGTTGTGAAAGTGTAATGTCTAATGACCCGACATGGTTCGTCTGTCCAAGGATCTAATGGTGTGAATGTATAAGGTCTAATGACCCGACATGGTTCGTCTGTCCAAGGGTCTAATGGTGTGAATGTATAAGGTCTAATGACCCGGCATGGTTCATCTGTCCAAGGGTTTAATGGTGTGAATGTATAAGGTCTAATAACCCGACATGGTTCGTCTGTCCAAGGGTCTAATGGTGTGAACGTATAAGGTCTAATGACCCGACATGGTTCGTCTGTCCAAGGATCTAATGATGTGAATGTATAAGGTCTAATGACCTGACATGGTTTGTCTGTCCAAGGGTCTAATGGTGTGAATGTATAAGGTCTAATGCCCTGACATGGTTTTTCTGTCCAAGGATCTAATGGTGTGAATGTATAAGGTCTAATGACCCGACATGGTTTGTCTGTCCAAGGGTCTAATGGTGTGAATGTATAAGGTCTAATGACCCGACATGGTTTGTCTGTCCAAGGGTCTAATGATGTGAATGTATAAGGTCTAATGACCTGACATAGTTCGTCTGTCCAAGGATCTAATGGTGTGAATGTATAAGGTCTAATGACCCGACATGTTTCGTCTGTCCAAGGATCGAATGGTGTGAATGTATAAGGTCTAATGACCCGACATGGTTCGTCTGTCCAAGGATCTAATGGTGTGAATGTATAAGGTCTAATGACATGACATGGTTTGCCTGTCCAAGGGTCTAATGGTGTGAATGTATAAGGTCTAATGACCCGACATGGTTTGTCTGTCCAAGGATCTAATGGTGTGAATGTATAAAGTCTAATGACCGGACATGGTTTGTCTGTCCAAGGATCTACTGGTGTGAATGTATAATGTCTAATGACCCGACATGGTTTGTCTGTCCAAGGGTCTAATGGTGTGAATGTATAAGGTCTAATGACCTGACCTGGATCGTCTGTCCAAGGATCTAATGGTGTGAATGTATAAGGTCTAATGACCCGACAAGGTTCGTCTGTCCAAGGGTCTAATGGTGTGAATGTATAAGGTCTAATGACCCGACGTGGTTCGTCTGTCCAAGCATCTAATGGTGTGAATGTATAAGGTCTAATGACCCGACATGGTTGGTCTGTCCAATTATCTAATGGTGTAAATGTATAAGGTCTAATGACCCGACAAGTTTTGTCTGTCCAAGGATCTAATGGTGTGAATGTATAAGGTCTAATGACCCGACATGATTCGTCTGTCCAAGGATCTAATGGTGTGAATGTATAAGGTCTAATGACCCGACAAGGTTCGTCTGTCCAAGGATCTAATGGTGTGAATGTATAAGGTCCAATGACCCGACATGGTTCGTCTGTCCAAGGATCTAATGGTGTAAATGTATAAGGTCTAATGACCCGACAAGGTTCGTCTGACCAAGGATCTAATGGTGTGAATGTATAAGGTCTAATGACCCGACATGGTTCGTCTGTCCAAGGATCTAATGGTGTGAATGTATAAGGTCTAATGACCCGACAAGGTTCGTCTGTCCAAGGATCTAATGGTGTGAATGTATAAGGTCCAATGACCCGACATGGTTCGTCTGTCCAAGGCTCTAATGGTGTGAATGTATAAGGTCTAATGACCCGACAAGGTTCGTCTGTCCAAGGATCTAATGGTGTGAATGTATAAGGTCCAATGACCCGACAAGGTTCGTCTGTCCAAGGATCTAATGGTGTGAATGTATAATGTCTAATGACCCGACTTGGTTCGTCTGTCCAAGGATCTAATGGTGTGAATGTATAAGGTCTAATGACCCGACAAGCTTCGTCTGTCCAAGGATCTAATGGTGTGAATGTATAAGGTCCAATGACCCGACATGGTTCGTCTGTCCAAGGATCTAATGGTGTAAATGTATACTGTCTAATGACCCGACAAGGTTCGTCTGTCCCAGTGTCTAATGGTTTGAATGTATAAGTTCTAATGACCCGACATGGTTCGTCTGTCCAAGGATCTAATGGTGTGAATGTATAAGGTCTAATGACCCGAAATGGTTCGTCTGTCCAAGGATCTAATGGTGTGAATGTATAAGGTCCAATGACCCGACATGGTTCGTCTGTCCAAGGATCCAATGATGTGAATGCATAAGGTCTAATCACCCGATATAGTTTGTCTGTCCAAGGGTCTAATGGTGTGAATGTATAAGGTCTAATGACCCGACATGGTTCGTCTGTCCAAGGATCTAATGGTGTGAATGTATAAGGTTTAATGACCCGACATGGGACGTCTGTCCAAGGATCTAATGGTGTGAATGTATAAGGTCCAATGACCCGACATGGTTCGTCTGTCCAAGGATCTAATGGTGGGAATGTATAAGGTCTAATAACCCGACATGGTTCGTCTGTCCAAGGGTCTAATGGTGTGAATGTATAAGGTCTAATGATCCGGCATGGTTCATCTGTCCAAGGTTTAATGGTGTGAATGTATAAGGTCTAATAACCCGACATGGTTCGTCTGTCCAAGGGTCTAATGGTGTGAACGTATAAGGTCTAATGACCCGACATAGTTCGTCTGTCCAAGGATCTAATGGTGTGAATGTATAAGGTCTAATGACCCGACATGGTTCGTCTGTCCAAGGATCTAATGGTGTGAATGTATAAGGTCTAATGATCTGACATGGTTTGTCTGTCCAAGGGTTTAATGGTGTGAATGTATAAGGTCTAATAACCCGACATGGTTCGTCTGTCCAAGGGTCTAATGGTGTGAACGTATAAGGTCTAATGACCCGACATAGTTCGTCTGTCCAAGGATCAAATGGTGTGAATGCATAAGGTCTAATGACCCGACAAGGTTCGTCTGTCCAAGGATCTAATGGTGTGAATGTATAAGGTCCAATGACCCGACATGGTTCGTCTGTCCAAGGATCTAATGGTGTAAATGTATAAGGTCTAATGACCCGACAAGGTTCGTCTGTCCAAGGATCTAATGATGTGAATGTATAAGGTCTAATGACCCGACATGGTTCGTCTGTCCAGGGATCTTATGGTGTGAATGTATAAGGTCTAATGACCGGACATGGTTCGTCTGTCCAAGGATCTACTGGTGTGAATGTATACGGTCTAATGACCCGACAAGGTTCGTTTGTCCAAGGATCTAATGGTGTGAATGTATAAGGTCTAATGAGCCGACATGGTTCGTCTGTCCAAGGATCTAATGGTGTGAATGTATAAGGTCTAATGACCCGACAAGGTTCGTCTGTCCAAGGATCTAATGGTGTGAATGTATAAGGTCCAATGACCCGACATGGTTCGTCTGTCCAAGGATCTAATGGTGTAAATGTATAAGGTCTAATGACCCTACACGGTTCGTCTGTCCAAGGGTCTAATGGCGTGAATGTATAAGGTCTAATGACCCGACATGGTTCGTCTGTCCAAGGATCTAATGGTGTGAATGTATAAGGTCTAATGACCCGACATGGTTCGTCTGTCCAAGGATCTAATGGTGTAAATGTATAAGGTCTAATGACCCGACAAGATTCGTCTGTCCAAGGGTCTAATGGTGTGAATGTATAAGGTCTAATGATCCGACATGGTTCGTCTGTCCAAGGATCTAATGGTGTGAATGTATAAGGTCTAATGACCCGACATGGTTCGTCTGTCCAAGGATCTAATGGTGTGAATGTATAAGGTCCAATGACCCGACATGGTTCGTCTGTCCAAGGATCCAATGATGTGAATGCATAAGGTCTAATCACCCGACATAGTTTGTCTGTCCAAGGGTCTAATGGTGTGAATGTATAAGGTCTAATGACCCGACATGGTTCGTCTGTCCAAGGATCTAATGGTGTGAATGTATAAGGTCTAATGACCCGACAAGGTTCGTCTGTCCAAGGATCTAATGGTGTGAATGTATAAGGTCCAATGACCCGACATGGTTCGTCTGTCCAAAGATCTAATGGTGTAAATGTATAAGGTCTAATGACCCGACAAGGTTCGTCTGACCAAGGATCTAATGGTGTGAATGTATAAGGTCTGATGACCCGACATGGTTCGTCTGTCCAAGGATCTAATGGTGTGAATGTATAAGGTCTAAAGACCCGACAAGGTTCGTCTGTCCAAGGATCTAATGGTGTGAATGTATAAGGTCCAATGACCCGACATGGTTCGTCTGTCCAAGGCTCTAATGGTGTGAATGTTTAAGGTCTAATGACCAGACAAGGTTCGTCTGTCCAAGGATCTAATGGTGTGAATGTATAAGGTCCAATGACCCGACAAGGTTCGTCTGTCCAAGGATCTAATGATGTGAATGTATAATGTCTAATGACCCGACTTGGTTCGTCTGTCCAAGGATCTAATGGTGTGAATGTATAAGGTCTAATGACCCGACAAGGTTCGTCTGTTCAAGGATCTAATGGTGTGAATGTATAAGGTCCAATGACCCGACATGGTTCGTCTGTCCAAGGATCTAATGGTGTAAATGTATACTGTCTAATGACCCGACAAGGTTCGTCTGTCCCAGTGTCTAATGGTGTGAATGTATAAGGTCCAATGACCCGACATGGTTCGTCTGTCCAAGGATCTAATGGTGGGAATGTATAAGGTCTAATAACCCGACATGGTTCGTCTGTCCAAGGGTCTAATGGTGTGAATGTATAAGGTCTAATAACCCGGCAAGGTTCATCTGTCCAAGTTTTAATGGTGTGAATGTATAAGGTCTAATAACCCGACATGGTTCGTCTGTCCAAGGGTCTAATGGTGTGAACGTATAAGGTCTAATGACCCGACATAGTTCGTCTGTCCAAGGATCTAATGGTGTGAATGTATAAGGTCTAATGACCCGACATGGTTCGTCTGTCCAAGGATCTAATGGTGTGAATGTATAAGGTCTAATGATCTGACATGGTTTGTCTGTCCAAGGGTTTAATGGTGTGAATGTATAAGGTCTAATAACCCGACATGGTTCGTCTGTCCAAGGGTCTAATGGTGTGAACGTATAAGGTCTAATGACCCGACATAGTTCGTCTGTCCAAGGATCTAATGGTGTGAATGCATAAGGTCTAATGACCCGACAAGGTTCGTCTGTCCAAGGATCTAATGGTGTGAATGTGTAAGGTCCAATGACCCGACATGGTTCGTCTGTCCAAGGATCTAATGGTGTAAATGTATAAGGTCTAATGACCCGACAAGGTTCGTCTGTCCAAGGATCTAATGATGTGAATGTATAAGGTCTAATGACCCGACATGGTTCGTCTGTCCAGGGATCTTATGGTGTGAATGTATAAGGTCTAATGACCGGACATGGTTCGTCTGTCCAAGGATCTACTGGTGTGAATGTATACGGTCTAATGACCCGACAAGGTTCGTTTGTCCAAGGATCTAATGGTGTGAATGTATAAGGTCTAATGAGCCGACATGGATCGTCTGTCCAAGGATCTAATGGTGTGAATGTATAAGGTCTAATGACCCGACAAGGTTCGTCTGTCCAAGGATCTAATGGTGTGAATGTATAAGGTCCAATGACCCGACATGGTTCGTCTGTCCAAGGAACTAATGGTGTAAATGTATAAGGTCTAATGACCCTACACGGTTCGTCTGTCCAAGGGTCTAATGGCGTGAATGTATAAGGTCTAATGACCCGACATGGTTCGTCTGTCCAAGGAACTAATGGTGTGAATGTATAAGGTCTAATGACCCGACATGGTTCGTCTGTCCAAGGATCTAATGGTGTAAATGTATAAGGTCTAATGACCCGACAAGATTCGTCTGTCCAAGGGTCTAATGGTGTGAATGTATAAGGTCTAATGACCCGACATGGTTCGTCTGTCCAAGGATCTAATGGTGTGAATGTATAAGGTCTAATGACCCGACATGGTTCGTCTGTCCAAGGATCTAATGGTGTGAATGTATAAGGTCCAATGACCCGACATGGTTCGTCTGTCCAAGGATCCAATGATGTGAATGCATAAGGTCTAATCACCCGACATAGTTTGTCTGTCCAAGGGTCTAATGGTGTGAATGTATAAGGTCTAATGACCCGACATGGTTCGTCTGTCCAAGGATCTAATGGTGTGAATGTATAAGGTCTAATGACCCGACAAGGTTCGTCTGTCCAAGGATCTAATGGTGTGAATGTATAAGGTCCAATGACCCGACATGGTTCGTCTGTCCAAGGATCTAATGGTGTAAATGTATAAGGTCTAATGACCCGACAAGGTTCGTCTGACCAAGGATCTAATGGTGTGAATGTATAAGGTCTAATGACCCGACATGGTTCGTCTGTCCAAGGATCTAATGGTGTGAATGTATAAGGTCTAATGACCCGACAAGGTTCGTCTGTCCAAGGATCTAATGGTGTGAATGTATAAGGTCCAATGACCCGACATGGTTCGTCTGTCCAAGGCTCTAATGGTGTGAATGTTTAAGGTCTAATGACCAGACAAGGTTCGTCTGTCCAAGGATCTAATGGTGTGAATGTATAAGGTCCAATGACCCGACAAGGTTCGTCTGTCCAAGGATCTAATGATGTGAATGTATAATGTCTAATGACCCGACTTGGTTCGTCTGTCCAAGGATCTAATGGTGTGAATGTATAAGGTCTAATGACCCGACAAGGTTCGTCTGTTCAAGGATCTAATGGTGTGAATGTATAAGGTCCAATGACCCGACATGGTTCGTCTGTCCAAGGATCTAATGGTGTAAATGTATACTGTCTAATGACCCGACAAGGTTCGTCTGTCCCAGTGTCTAATGGTGTGAATGTATAAGTTCTAATGACCCGACATGGTTCGTCTGTCCAAGGATCTAATGGTGTGAATGTATAAGGTCTAATGACCCGACATGGTTCGTCTGTCCAAGGATCTAATGGTGTGAATGTATAAGGTCCAATGACCCGACATGGTTCGTCTGTCCAAGGATCCAATGATGTGAATGCATAAGGTCTAATCACCCGACATAGTTTGTCTGTCCAAGGGTCTAATGGTGTGAATGTATAAGGTCTAATGACCCGACATGGTTCGTCTGTCCAAGGATCTAATGGTGTGAATGTATAAGGTTTAATGACCCGACATGGTTCGTCTGTCCAAGGATCTAATGGTGTGAATGTATAAGGTCCAATGACCCGACATGGTTCGTCTGTCCAAGGATCTAATGGTGGGAATGTATAAGGTGTAATAACCCGACATGGTTCGTCTGTCCAAGGGTCTAATGGTGTGAATGTATAAGGTCTAATGACCCGGCATGGTTCATCTGTCCAAGGTTTAATGGTGTGAATGTATAAGGTCTAATAACCCGACATGGTTCGTCTGTCCAAGGGTCTAATGGTGTGAACGTATAAGGTCTAATGACCCGACATAGTTCGTCTGTCCAAGGATCTAATGGTGTGAATGCATAAGGTCTAATGACCCGACAAGGTTCGTCTGTCCAAGGATCTAATGGTGTGAATGTATAAGGTCCAATGACCCGACATGGTTCGTCTGTCCAAGGATCTAATGGTGTAAATGTATAAGGTCTAATGACCCGACAAGGTTCGTCTGTCCAAGGATCTAATGATGTGAATGTATAAGGTCTAATGACCCGACATGGTTCGTCTGTCCAAGGATCTTATGGTGTGAATGTATAAGGTCTAATGACCGGACATGGTTCGTCTGTCCAAGGATCTACTGGTGTGAATGTATACGGTCTAATGACCCGACAAGGTTCGTTTGTCCAAGGATCTAATGGTGTGAATGTATAAGGTCTAATGAGCCGACATGGTTCGTCTGTCCAAGGATCTAATGGTGTGAATGTATAAGGTCTAATGACCCGACAAGGTTCGTCTGTCCAAGGATCTAATGGTGTGAATGTATAAGGTCCAATGACCCGACATGGTTCGTCTGTCCAAGGATCTAATGGTGTAAATGTATAAGGTCTAATGACCCTACACGGTTCGTCTGTCCAAGGGTCTAATGGCGTGAATGTATAAGGTCTAATGACCCGACATGGTTCGTCTGTCCAAGGATCTAATGGTGTGAATGTATAAGGTCTAATGACCCGACATGGTTCGTCTGTCCAAGGATCTAATGGTGTAAATGTATAAGGTCTATTGACCCGACAAGATTCGTCTGTCCAAGGGTCTAATGGTGTGAATGTATAAGGTCTAATGACCCGACATGGTTCGTCTGTCCAAGGATCTAATGGTGTGAATGTATAAGGTCTAATGACCCGACATGGTTCGTCTGTCCAAGGATCTAATGGTGTAAATGTATAAGGTCTAATGACCCGACAAGATTCGTCTGTCCAAGGGTCTAATGGTGTGAATGTATAAGGTCTAATGACCCGACATGGTTCGTCTGTCCAAGGATCTAATGGTGTGAATGTATAAGGTCTAATGACCCGACATGGTTCGTCTGTCCAAGGATCTAATGGTGTGAATGTATAAGGTCTAATGACCCGACATGGTTCGTCTGTCCAAGGATCTAATGGTGTGAATGTATAAGGTCCAATGACCCGACATGGTTCGTCTGTCCAAGGATCCAATGATGTGAATGCATAAGGTCTAATCACCCGACATAGTTTGTCTGTCCAAGGGTCTAATGGTGTGAATGTATGAGGTCTAATGACCCGACATGGTTCGTCTGTCCAAGGATCTAATGGTGTGAATGTATAAGGTCTAATGACCCGACAAGGTTCGTCTGTCCAAGGATCTAATGGCGTGAATGTATAAGGTCCAATGACCCGACATGGTTCGTCTGTCCAAGGATCTAATGCTGTAAATGTATAAGGTCTAATGAACCGACAAGGTTCGTCTGACCAAGGATCTAATGGTGTGAATGTACAAGGTCTAATGAAGCGACATGGTTCGTCTGTCCAAGGATCTAATGGTGTGAATGTATAAGGTCTAATGACCCGACAAGGTTCGTCTGTCCAAGGATCTAATGGTGTGAATGTATAAGGTCCAATGACCCGACATGGTTCGTCTGTCCAAGGCTCTAATGGTGTGAATGTTTAAGGTCTAATGACCCGACAAGGTTCGTCTGTCCAAGGATCTAATGGTGTGAATGTATAAGGTCCAATGACCCGACAAGGTTCGTCTGTCCAAGGATCTAATGGTGTGAATGTATAATGTCTAATGACTCGACTTGGTTCGTCTGTCCAAGGATCTAATGGTGTGAATGTATAAGGTCTAATGACCCGACAAGGTTCGTCTGTCCAAGGATCTAATGGTGTGAATGTATAAGGTCCAATGACCCGACATGGTTCGTCTGTCCAAGGATCTAATGGTGTAAATGTATACTGTCTAATGACCCGACAAGGTTCGTCTGTCCCAGTGTCTAATGGTGTGAATGTATAAGTTCTAATGACCCGACATGGTTCGTCTGTCCAAGGATCTAATGGTGTGAATGTATAAGGTCTAATGACCCGAAATGGTTCGTCTGTCCAAGGATCTAATGGTGTGAATGTATAAGGTCCAATGACCCGACATGGTTCGTCTGTCCAAGGATCCAATGATGTGAATGCATAAGGTCTAATCACCCGATATAGTTTGTCTGTCCAAGGGTCTAATGGTGTGAATGTGTAGGTCACAATGACCC